>JAYKAV010003470.1:20612-33102 GCA_035582835.1 Phoebastria nigripes | reverse complement strand
AATCCAAAACACAGCACTATACCAACTACTAGGAAAAAAAAAATTAACTCTATCCCAGCTGAAACCAGGACAGATGTGAGTTGAAAGATACTGAAGTTAATTGTAATGACTGTTCATCTGCCCGTCCATGCAACTGTTTGGCTCTTTTGTAGCTCTGGTGGGTAGACTGTAGGTACTGCAGTGATACTGAGCCCCATCTTGTCTCTTGGTGATGTACACGTGCCTAAAGTACAGAAATTGGACTTTCTTTGTAGAATCAACACCAGGGAAGCAGCAATTTGAGTAAAACCAAGGAACAGCTTGACTCTCTGCTGCTTTTTTATGTAAGTGATTGTTAAGAAGTAGGAAAAAAAAATAGCTTATATTTGGACATAAAAAGAGAGAGGAAATACATCTTTCTGTCTGGAAAAAATGAAGGATCTTTAGACCGAGTCGGAATCTCATCTGGAACCTCATGAAGGTCATCATGCATCAGTATTCATAGCAGGTTTCCCTCCTCCTTTCCCCCTCTACACACGCTTACACTCACTCACTCACTTTTTTTAGTAACAAGCCAGGGCTTGGAAAAAGTAATAACCAGCATTTCTGAATCCAAGATGTAGAGCCCTCCTCGTAGCGTTACTTCCTGTAAAGTTGGAGAATCACTTCGTAGGATCATGAGGCTACTAAAAGGATAAATGTCTTTACATAAAGTACCCATGAATATTAACATTCTTAGTGGAGTTTTTCTCCTATCCGGGCAGTATAGCCATACTGGGATAGCATTGATAAAGTTAGAGCAAGACAGGTGCTGAATGGACAGACCTGCAGACCCTCTAGATCTTTCCAACCAAACTTCCTTTAGAGAAAAGGACTCCCTTAATTGTTCACTTTCTTGATGTTCTTCCTTTCTATGGTGTGTGTTGCCTGATCTGGAGTCCCAAACTGGATGGCATCTGTGTGCTATTGCAGAAGGAACTCAGAATAGTTCTGATACAGCCAAATACGGGGTTCCGTCCATTACAAGTTAACTTGCTTGAAATGCCAATTGGGTTTGTACTTACCTGTCATCAGTATCTTGGAGAAAAAATGTGACTAGTTTAAAAAATGGCAAAGTAATTAAATTATACCTCAAAATCCTGTATGCTTTGCTTCCATGTGATAATTGCATCAATGCTGTTTTCCAGTGGTGTGTGCCAAGAGGAGGTTTCAGTCCTCAGAAGGCAACTGTGCACATTCTTTCCTTTTGTCCCTTTCCCCAACCCAATGCACAAAGGCAGACCGAGGGATAAGGGGTTGAGAGCTGCAGTATTCTTGTATGTTGTATACCCAGGAAAAAACATCCCTTCAGTCAAATGTTCATGCAGATCGTTGAAGACATTTTCTGGAGATTTAAATTTGCTCTTTCTTCACTCACGTAGCCTTCCCCCCTCCACTTCCAGAAGTAGGTTGTCTGAAGTCACATGTACTGTGTAGCTTATAAATGCAGGCTAATGTGGTTAGTGAGCCTTTTCTACATTCAGCAAGAAAGTCTAATTGAAGGCATCCATCCAATAACTTTCCTAAATATTTACCAAAATTGTGGAAGTTTTGGTCATTTACCATAATGCTTAAATCAGCTAACAGCCTTAAAAAAGAAACTTTTAAAAAGCCCACAAAAAGCAAGGTAGTGATATAAGCCAATTTAAGTTGGCTATATGTGAAAGATTGTATGCAGTGTTTGGAAAAAATACAATTAAGCAATGTGGGTTTGATTTATGTTATTCTTGGCAGGTAAGTGGTGTTGCTTTTGCATCACCATATTGCCTTTTTGCTTGCTTGTATCATGTTGACTTGTGAGCAACCATATTAACTTCACTTGAAAGTGAACATTTCATTGCTCTTTAAGCCCTGTTTGTGCAAAACATGCTTTTAATGAGCACGCGCATTTAACTGTAACAGATTGAAAACAGGAGGACTCTCACAGTAGAAGAATTTGTATTTTGAAAGCTTGCCCACTACTATCCTTTGTTTCCAACGCTATGGTAAACTAATGCAGTGTTACAGTTCTGGCTTCTGCTTGTGGTTGGGCTTTTTTTGTTGTTTGGGAGGGGGGGTTTGGCTGTAATTAAGGGGATATATCCATTATATTCACATATAGGAACGGTTAAGTAGGGTACTTTTACCTTCGACTAACATTTAATGTGTATGTTAACTCAAATGTCAAATGAAATTGAGGTGCAAATGCAGTCATTATTGAAAGGATCTTGAGGAGGCATCAGGAATGAAAGCACTCCAAGGAGAAATAGAATCCAATTGATTTTAAAAAGTGGCTTGATGATGATAATGTTCTCTGTTAAGCATGGAGGAAAAACAGATTGCTTTTTAAACCAGTTTCCAGGCTGCTTTAGTGTTATGTCTTTTCCATACTACTCTTCCACTGTATTTTCTCAAAGGACATCTTTCAGCAAGATCACTCTTTCAAGATGGTTTAGAATAAGATAATTTATTGCAGCACAATTTGAGTGAGGAGTGTTTCTTGCTATATAAAATCATACAGCATCCACTTTGCTTTCTCTTTTAAACACAGTGGACAGCAGGCAAAAAACATATGGTTGCAAGATATGGGACATCTAAACTAAAATCTCAACACTATTCTTTTGTAGGAGTAACTAAAAGGAGAGGGGAGCATATAAAATGCAGGAGTCCTAACTTTGTAGGCAGGCTTGTTTGTTATCAATATGTTTGTGGATTGACTTAATGAAGATTCTAGGAAAGCTGGAATTGGACCATCTGAAAACTAGAATATCACTTAATTTCATTGCCTCAGTGTATTGTCTTAATTAGGAGATGATTTTCCTAGAAAACTGTGGGTTTTATGCATTGCTTTCAACCTCATAGTGGTATCAGTATTGATAACAGGCTGATTAACTACATTTTTAGCGGCTTTGTAGTGGTCAGAAAGCAAAGGGAGATAATACCACTGAGGGTTAAAGATTGCTCTGTGAAATTGCTCTAAACTGACAAATAATGGTTTGCTGGCTTTGACATCTGTTAAATAAATGAATACAGCTGAATTTAAGTCAACTAAAGGGAACGGTGCTCTGTTAATCAGTCTCCCTTTTCCCTTTGCTTACCAAGTACTTCTTGGAGAGACAGTTTGACTACAAACTTTTTTTTGCCAATTGCCACATGATTGTGCTGCATAAATCTTCATGTAGGTACATGGAATGTTTTTCCATATCAATTCTAAGCTAGTATGGGCATTTAACTTGCTTGCAAATCGGAGTACCAAAATAAGCATGCTGTATTCTTTGCATTGTCACTGAAAAATGGTGACCTTCCCTGCAGGTGTTGGATTTGAATGCTTCTGGCAGCCTAAAACAGATGATACAAAAACCCCTCGTTATGTCTCCAGTGCAGGATTTTTACACTCTTAGAGCTTTATCTGACAATTGCAGCACTTTTGATCTGCAAAGAAAATAAGTCAGAATAAGATAAAAGAGCTGAAAGGCAAGTCAAATGACAGGGAGTAGCAGTCCTGTTGCTTTCTTCTGGTGATGAAATCTCCAGAGCCCCTGAGGAGCTGTAGTCATGGGGAACAACCTCAGGAGACCTGGAGGGTAGTTGAAGACCAGTGTGGTACAGTTGTCCTGCTCATGGCACTGTCTGTCAGCCGCCGGTACATGGTGTCTGGTTGACAAGGGGGAAAGGTGGGTCTTCATGGAGTTCTGCTTCTGGCTCTGTCGCTGTAGGATTTTACATCGAGGTCATTTTTTTATCAGTGGGCATGCTGTGCATGGACGGTGTGATTCAAGCAGCCACACCACATTGCTGGATCCATTCTGAGGTGTGACATAATTCAATTCTTAAACATATTGTGTTCATATGGTACTGAATAAATATTCCTTTGAGCTACAATACTGAGAACCTTCCAGTCCTCAGAATGTTAGCTACAGTAAGTTTTTGCTTGCCACTTACAATTAAATGACCGCCAGACTGAATGGTGCTAAACTAAGGTTTGTCTAAAATCGTAGTATTATTAAGGCCTTTCTGGTTGGGTTTCTTGGCTCTGTATTAATACCATATGATGAAGTGTTCTAGTCCTGAAACAAAACCCACGTGAAGTGGAAACTGTGGTTTCTTGATTTAACTGCAAGGAAGTTAGTCCTCACTCTCCTTTATGCATCTGAGCCAATACTTCTATTAAAGATGTAATGCATAAGAAGTGTAATGCGTAAAACCCACAGAGTTTTGTAGGAAAATAATCTCCTAATTAAGAGAATACACTGAGGCAGTGAAATTAAGTGATATTCTAATTTTCAGATGTTTCAATTCTACCTTGTCTAGGCTGAAGGAAATTATAAATTTCCCATTTAATTGTTTCCCTTTTATTAAATGACTCATCTTAAACATTCTTTCCTTCTCCTGCACGAAAATATAATTTTAAGATGGGCAATGTGGTAGTATCACTAATAGCTGTAAACTATATGAGGATGTGTACTAATAAAATAGGTTGAATTCCTGTGGTGGCCAAGTTTTACTCTGTCTCTGGCATAGAGCGTGACAAAAGCACTTGGTGTGCAGCAGTGGGCTGTTAGTGCATGTCCTGCTGTGGTGAACTGTTGCCTTCTCCTCCCCATAACCACAGATGCCATAGTAACCTTCTCAGAAGGGAAACTGCTGCTTTTAAAACACCACCCACAGACTGAATTTTCTACATTGCAAAATCTCAGCAACCTATTATCTGTTTCACTAGCTGTCAAGGTATTGACTGTGAAAGTTTATAATGCAAAATTAAAAACTCTGTATCCTTGTAGACTTGTCGAAAAGCTGCAAATCTATTACAGTAAAAAAAGCGAAGCATAATTAGATCTCTCAGTGTTCTGCATGGCCTTTCTTTGCTCTCCACCTTTTTTTTTTTTTTTTTTGTAAAGTGAAAAGAGGCAGCAGCATCTCCTAGCCCAAACCCCAGTAGCAGCCTTTGTTTTCTGTTGAGGTGCTGTGTAAGTTTATAGGTCTTCCAGTCAGCCTGAGGCCCTGCTGAGAAAGCAATGATGTCCTCAAAGGAGAATAAAAGTCAAGAGTATTTTTCTTGTCTAGTATGGCCTTGGCTTCCGGATGGCTGTTCCCTTTTGACTGGTTCTGCAGTGTAACCTGGGGCTCCATGTACTGCTGAGGCTGATTCATTGAGAAGGTTTGCATAAAGAAATGTTTGCTTCTGTTTATGATAAACCCAGAATAACTCCTTTATTACTCTCTTGATATCTTTACCCAATTAAATTTAAAAAAAGAGAGATAGTCAGCAACTCATCCTTGCCCACAAATCAGACAATAACCACTGATCAAAATGAACCCAATCTAAAACATTACCATGTAGAAATCAACTTAGTAGATTTTTCACATTGGTGGCGGTGGGGGGTGGGCAGGGGTGTGTGTGTGTATTTGTTTTAAGGCTGAATAAGGAGAAGAGCCTCAAACTTTGTCTGTAGGAATTGAGTGTGGTAAGCCCACAAGGTGGTAGAAGAGTGGTTCTTGGTTCACCGTCTGCTGCTGGGTCTCTTGGTTTCAGTAATGCAAGGAAATCCGTTTTCAGCACTCCCACATGATGGTTCCTGTGAGAGTTGGCTTCCGAAACAGGCACATGAGGGGTTCTGCAGTGAAAAATCAAGGCAGCGATTAGTGCGTCACCAGATTCCTGCCTGTTCTTGCAAGGAGGTTGTCATCCTCAGCCCACTCACCCCATTGCAAGCCCTCTTGAGCTAGCTTTGAATAAAAGAGACATTGTGAACGTACTTGCCAGGGAGGCAGTCTCCCTTTCAGCATAATGAAGAAATACTTCCATGTGTTCGCCACGCAGTTCACAAAATATCAAGCCCTTATCAATCTCTCTTATTAAAAACTGAAAAAAAGGAGGTTATTAGAAACATGCGTTCCCTTGCAGTCACCTGTTGGTCCCGTCTGTCATACTGTAGCATCTCTGTCACACTTCCCTGGAGGAGCAATGTGGGAAAGAGCATGTTGGCTAGACGTGCAATACAGCCAGGCTTCTTGGCATAAGGAGTGCCTAGAACTGAGAAACTTCTCCCATGCCTGCCCGTGGTCTTTTCCCTCAAACCCAGGAGTGCTTGTCATCCTTTCTTCCTTATAAAACTTTAGCTGGTCACCTTCCTACCTGACTCTGTCTCCAAGTCTGGGCAGAACCCAGGCTGGAAACCGGAGGGGTCTGGTCACTTGGTGAACTTCACAGATGGTTTTCCTACATTAAAACTACTATTAAAGTGGTATTCTTGGAATTAAGTTTCATACACKTCAGATGATTTAGGTTTTTTATTATTTTTTTAAAGATCAAGTTCTGTGAAGAAAGGACTCTTTTTTTTTACTAGATGTGAATTGTAAATATGAATGTAGGATTTTTCAGACCAGGTATAAGTAAGAAAAATTTTAAATACCCTATTTTTTGTGGKTTTTTTTAAGCTCTTTGGTAAACTATGAATTTATTGTGTGTGTTCTATTTAAAAACACAGGTTGATTAAATCTTTGGATTGTAGTGTATAAGGCTTAAATTACTTCTCTGTTTATTAATAAGCTGTCCTCACTAATGGTGTTTTTGAATCTCTCAAAAATCCCAGTATAGCAAAAGCCAAAATACTGCAAATGAAGCCTATGAGTCTGTAGAACGTAGGTATGATAGGCAATGCTACTCACGCTTCTGATGCTGTTGACCTTGGTGGTGTGTTGTCCATGTGCTTGCACCTTAAAAGCTTGCTTTTCTGGGTGCTCATTTATGGTGGTCTGGCAGCTGGACATGAGTAGGGTGTAGAACCAAACAACTGCCTGGTAAACATTTTCTATATTCTATATGGTCTCTGGCACTTCAAAGTAAAATTGGATTAGTGTTAAGAACTAATTATTTTCTTCATGTACTAACCATTTGAACAATTCAGAACTAGTTTGTTAGATGTATACAGACCAGAGCATTCAAAAATAGGAGCCTAACTTTACACTCCAAATGTTGCTTTTTCCCAAAGGTATGGTGGTGACATAGGAGCATGAATCCCTACACCCTCTGGAATCGTGGAGGTGTATACAGACTACTCAGAAAACTTCATTTTCCAGACTTGCTAAAGCTTGTGGTTTCTGAAGTAGCTTAACCTGGAAGTGAGAGAGTCCTGCAGTTGTCCTTTGCAGCACCCATAAGCATTTCAAATAAAACTCTAGTGAAAAATTTCTGTGTAAAAGGTAGCAAAAATTTCACTGGCCATGAGGAACATAACTAAACTAATTAAAAAAAAAAACATCATCTGTAGTCATTGAACATCCAAAAAAACCACAAAGATTTTTGGAGTTAAGGTGGGATAGAAAAAGCAGCTATGACACACATTTTGCATTTAAGCATACTATTTTTACTAGTTTTCACTTACGTATTGCTTCATATCTGATTGCTGATGTGTTTCAAAGATGTATGGATGTCCTCCACCACTATTTATCACTGTGAGTGACAGATCTGTTCCATTTGACTTTTTTTTTTCCCCATAAAGCAATGTGCAGATCATCTTCTAGCACTTTTTTGCTGCTTAACCTCTGGTTTACTTAAGCATTTGCAAGAGCCATGTGAGATGCCTTTCTCATTGCAATTTGCTCTGGTTTTATCTTGCAAACTGCAGCAAGTGCCCCAGATGCTGAGTGCTGTCACACAAGCTATGCCAAAGTTTCGGGGGGGAGAGGGGTCCATCATGTGCCTTGCAGTTCTGGCCAGGGCAGGACCCAGATGGTTTACAGCTATTCCAAAATTTCATCTTGTGGAAAGCAAGTTGCAGGAGTCAGAGGGGATGGCAATACTCCTAGGTCTCCTCCCAGAACAGGACTGGGATCAGCTGAAGCAGTGCATACAGACCCGAGAGCCAAGAAATTTCCCTAGGTCCCATAGCAGGAGACTGGAGTTGGTGTTTTTGCACAACTCAGGTGGTTTCAGGGCACGCTGTTCAATATACCTCCCCCCACCCCCTGATACACTACTGCTGGTTTTGATGCTTGCATGATGTGAAGTCAGTGCTTGTATGAGTCACTCTGTGCCTCTGGGGGGAGGGAGGGAGGGATGGGGAGAGGGCTGTAATATTCCTGCAGCCCCTGAGCAGCATCAGAGCACAATGTGTGGGTAGAGAAGTGTTTCTGTCTCTTAGAGCCTGTTGCGAAGGGAGAAGGCAGAGCCTTGGATTATTTTTTCTCCCCTCTCCGCCTCACTTCCTTACCAGCTAGCTGACAGCCCTGAGATGGCAGGGTGAGGGTGGTATCTGTGGGAGGTGAGAGGCCAAAACGACCCGGTGGGCCTGCAGGACAGTATACTGGCTGCTGAGCAGAGCTGCCCTGTTCTGCGGCCTGGCTCCATGACAGCACGGCTGTGTACAGCCCTTGGACCGAAGCGTCTTGGGATGCAGCAGTAATGTAGTCCTGTGCAAATCAAAGGGAGCAGCCTGAAATACTCAACTTTACTTTTCTTCCCCCYTTTTTTTTTTTTTTTTCTTTCTTCTTTCTTCTTTTTGTTCCAACACTCCCACATCCAGGGGGAGATGATACTTTGCATATACAAACCCCACATGTGTAGGAGGATCTTAAACTTGAACAGCCAGCTGCTGTAATAAATAAAACGTAGCAAATGATCCCAAAGAGAAAGGGGAAATGGGAGTCAAAAGGCCAAGGTGTTCTGGCCTAAAGCAGATGTTGGTAGTATCTGGGGTGGATGTGCTGGAAGAGGAGTGAATCTTGGATGATGTCAATGAAGTCTGTAGGTCCAACGATGGGGGATGGGGCAACCCCCCCAGCAGAGCACTGAGGAAGCCCAGCTGCTCTTTGCTGTCTGTGGGGAACATGGCAGTGCGCTGCCTCTTCTGCCTTACACTTCAGTCCTGAAGAACTTGGCAGGTAAAGAAAGTGGAGTGATGGGTGTATCAGCAAGGAGAGCCTGTGGCACTGTGTAGGTGTTATACTTTCACTACTGCACCAAGGAAAAAAAATTTCTCTGCATCTTGCTTCTCTTCATATTCTTAGATCAATTTTAAGGCAGGTCCAAGTAAGAGCAGATTGCAACAGTCAAATCTAGAACCAATGGGAATTATTGAAATATGATAAAGACTTAAAAAGGAAAAAGGTTCCAATATTCAGGGAGAAAATATTTTTTTTTTTTTTTTTTAAAAAAAAAAAAAAAAACAAACCAAAAAACAAACTCCAGCAAGACGGAGGGACAGCATCTGCAGACCTATGACTTTCCCATAAGTATCTCTCCTCGTTCTCATTTCCTTGTTGCAGTGGATGGAGAATGTCCACCTCCTCGCTTGTCTTCCTGTCCCCTCCTGCAATGGTTTAACCCCAGCTGGCAACGAAGCACCACACAGCTGCTTGCTCACTCCCCCCCTGGTGGGATGGGGGAGAGAATCAGAATGGTAAAAGTGAGAAAACTCATGGGTTGAGATAAAGACAGTTTAATAGGCAAAGCAAAAGCTGTGCACGCAAGCAAAGCAAAACAAGGAATTCATTCACTCCTTCCCATCGGCAGGCAGGTGTTCAGCCATCTCCAGGAAAGCAGGGCTTCATCATGAGTAACAGTTACTTGGGAAGACAAACGCCATCACTCTGAATCCCCCCCCTTCCTCCTCCTTCCCCCAGCTTTATATGCTGAGCATGACATCATAAGGTGTGGAATACCCTGATGGTCAGTTTGGGTCAGCTGTCCTGGCTGTGTCCCCTCCCAGCTTCTTGTGCACCTGGCAGAGCATGGGAAGCTGAAAAGTCCTTGACTAGTAGACTAGTTAGCAACAACTGAAAACATCAGTGTGTTATGGACATTATTCTCACGCTAAGTCCAAAGCATAGCACTATACCAGCTACTATGAAGAAAATTAACTCTATCCCAGCCGAAACCAGGACACCTCCCATCCTACCCAAGCTGACAGACACTGCAGGTAACCGGGGGGGCTCCCAGCTGTGTTAGCTGTCTCTGCCTGTGGTGTTAAAGTCCATTTAGTGCTCACACCAACTCAGCCCAAAAGCCTTTCTCTTCACAAGGATACATTCACTCATCTTTTATTATCTAATGTGAGGTGAAAGTCCCACTGAACATGAAACCTTGTGTAGATTCTCTGCAAGCTGACAAATTGTTAGAATAAATGTATTCATAGGCTTTAATTTAACTCATGCAAAAGCTAGATGCTGGCCCATCTTCATTACATTTTCACCTTCTGTTATTGCACAATTTTTCTTTATTCTAGTTTGGAGCTCCTTTTCCTAAATAGAGTCTGTGAGTATCTGCTTCTTAAGAACCCCAAACCAAGAAGCAACCCCACTGCCATCTTAATAGACTTCCTTTATGATGCAGCAATAGTTTTCAGCCTTTGTGCTTTTATGAATCCTATTAAAAATATAAAAAATTCCAGTAACAGTAAAAATTCCAGTATAACACCGGTAAGCCTCATGGCTTGCTTTTTTAAGACTTGCTCTTTTTCAGGTGTCATTTGTGAATCTCTTGATGTAACCTGTAGGTTCAAGGGCCTTATACAGAGCCTGAAAAACACTGCAATGAAAAACAAAATAGACCGGTAGGTGATTGCTTTCCTTGAAAAGGAGTAGGTCAGGTACCCATCTGTTAACTGTTGCAAATGAGCGATACACAAGAGTAATTAGGGCTGCCCACACAAAATGAGAGGAAGATGCTGTTTTTGTTGTGAATCTGCTGGAACCYGTGTTTTCCTCACCCTAGATGTGGGAGTTCCAGGACTCTGGTGTATCAAGTGGCTTTCCTGCTGCTCTGAACTTCATGGTCATACCGTGTTCCAAATATTCCAAGTATTGTACTACATGATTTTGTGGGCTTCTTTTAACTCTGGATTTCATTGATTTGGGAAAAACGTTTGTTAACTTCAGAACTGAGCTGCCACACTTGCTGGAATCGGCATGCCTGCTGTCACTGCAGTAAGTGATCTAAAAAGGATGCGTATTTTCAAGAGGACTCTTTCTGGAAGCAGAGTTAGCAAGGGTTGCAGTTAAGCTGTTGAAGATGAGTAGTCTTAATTTAAAAAGCAATTTCAAATTTCTGTGCACTTTGTAGGATGAACTTCTGAAACCTTTTTTTCTCTGCAGGTTGGTACAATCTCATGTGAAACTTGGGATGGGTTGTCTCAAACTTTTGCAAAGAGTAAAATATAAAAAGTATAAAAGTAAAAGTATAAAAGTGAAATGTATGTGTTTTGTTAGTAAGTTAGTAAGTGATGGAGTTTTGGAGTGGGAGGATAGCAGGGCAAAGATACCTAAATATGAAGCAAGGTGTTTGACAAACAGGTCTGAAAATTCATAGCTGACGTACTAAACATGTCTTGTCATCTTGTCCAAGTTATTTCAGCAGTAGCTCATCAGGCCAAAGAGGCGGTTGTTTTAAGCTGAGGTTGTTTTAAGACTTCAGCACAAGAGTGAATCCCCAGACCGGGATTCCTGGGTGAGACCATGAGCCTCGTGCACCTTCTTATGCTGTGCCAGGAACCTGGGCTGGGGAAGATGCTCTGCATCTGCTCTGCCTGCCAGAGAGGCTGCCTGCCTTGGAGTACAGCTGCCTTTCGCAGACCCTTTCCCCATGCCCTCTGACGTAGCCTGGGCAGCAGAAACAAGAGAACCATCAAGGCCAAGGCC
The DNA here is from genome assembly GCA_035582835.1 of Phoebastria nigripes. Taxonomy (NCBI): domain Eukaryota; kingdom Metazoa; phylum Chordata; class Aves; order Procellariiformes; family Diomedeidae; genus Phoebastria; species Phoebastria nigripes. The sequence goes on along the minus strand of JAYKAV010003470.1, from coordinate 21,468 downwards.
GCGTGTCTTCAGAGTCCAGGCTTTGTTACGGCTGGTGTAACAGGCAGTCCCCAGGGCATTTTGCCAGGAAACCCCTCTAATTTGTGGAAAAGGATAGGCATGGTGCAAGAGTAGCTTATGGCCCGCAAAGCCATCTGCTCCTACCACTGTCTGTGTTGATAGCAAGTTTAGCACTGCATCCCTAAGTGAATCATGAAATTTCACCCATTATGCTTCACAGGTACCTATTTGATTTTCTGAAAGTCCTTTCTACCAAGGGAATTGGAGCAGTGGCTCTAGAAAATACGTTTGCTGAGGTTCCTAGTTGAAAAGAGATTTTAAGAAATTCTACCCACCTCACTGCAGTCTTAACATGGCAGTAACAAAAATGAATTTCACAAGTATCCTTCAAAGTAGACAGCAATGTTTTATATGTAAACATACCCATTTAAAAGAATACAAAATGTATTTTGCTTGGCTTTAGTACTGCAGGTAACATAAGAATCACCTGAGTTAATATCTTGCATATTGCGTGCTACTTATGATCCCAAGGTTTTTGTGGTCCATGTGAATATAACCACAAAGTAATTTCAGCCCGATTTTAATATTCATTTAATGGTCAGAAGGATGAACTTAAAAGTTCAAATATTAAAGGTTATTTCATTCACATTAGCTATTAATGATTGTTACTTGCCACTCTTTTTCTTTAGTTAACTACGCACTCAGATGGGAGTATCTGATTATAGAATCATAGAATAGAATCATAGAATCATTAAGGTTGGAAAAGACCTCTAAGATCATCAAGTCCAACCGTCAACCCAACACCACCATGCCCACTAAACCATGTCCCTAAGCGCCTCATCTACACGTCTTTTAA
>JAYKAV010003470.1:2600-18452 GCA_035582835.1 Phoebastria nigripes | reverse complement strand
CCTCCCCTGGTAGGCTCCCTCACCAGCTGCGTCAGGAAGTTGTCTTCTACACACTCCAGGAACCTCCCGGACTGTTTCCTTGATTGAATGGTCCAAAGCCAAAGTTAAAATCCTTCTTGCTCACATTGAACATCTTGGCATTAGCGTAATTCAGCCATTTCTGGGAGAAACTTGAGTCTGCACATATGCTGTTTTACATTGCCATTTAAGGTAATTTGAAATGGATTTTTAATTATTTTGTCTCTCCTATACTGCATCCACATGTATGTGGGTAGAGGATGTTAATGTGCCTGCATAATTTTGTTGTAACTTCGTAGAATCAGAACTGTCACTGTTTTGCTGCATTGCATTGGCTGATACTGTACTAGAACAGTGGACCCAAAGCCCTTTTCTCTTTGTAAACATCTAAGGCAACTCAGCTGATCATTGGCATCCTTGGAGTAGACATCCAGTTCCTACTGGATGAGCGCTGCTTGATTTCCAAACCTCTCTACTTTGAAAGCTCTTTAAAACGATGCATATTGTGCTCTGCCAGCTGATGGCTAGAAGTCTCTGTAGCGCTAGTATGGTAGCACGAGGCTGCCTGGGAATTCGGGCTGGCTTTGAGCAATGATAGCAATCTCCTGTCCTTTCACTCTTCCCTTAAGTAATTTTGTAACCTTAAGAGAATAACTGGCCACTCGGGTTATTAGACCAGTTGTTGAAAAGCAGTAAAACTGCTTGCTGTGGGTTGTGAACCTGTGTATGCACACACACGTACATTGGATTATGTGTTTAATTTTTTTTTCCCAGGGCCTAATGTGAGGAGGGGAAAAAAAGTGAAGCACAATTTTGATTTAGAACATATGCTCGGCAAAGCAGGAAGAATACCTTATTTTTGTATTGCGGAATGTTAATTTCCCACATGCCAGGACATGTTGAAATTATCTGAACTTTAAAATTAAGTGTGTAGTAGTTCAGAGAAGTGGATGTCAAATAAAATAGTACGTAGCATGATCCTAAAAATTGGTATTTATAGATTTCCTAAAGCTGTTAAATTTCGGAAGGAAAGATGAGGGTGCTGGTATCTCTATTTTACATATTTACAAGGTGGTTAGCACTCCTGTGCTAAATACACTGGAATTGTATTTATAACTAAATATGGTAGAATAGGTTTTAAATTTATTGGGCTGGTTCCTTTAAAATGTTGGTTAACTGTTGTATATTGGTATTTTTCTTAGCAGTTCCTTTGTAAGTGTGAGAACAGAATTAATTGCAAACAAAAAAAAAATAGCGATTCTATCCCTGCGTGAAATACATATTATCTTAACTTCAAGAAAGCATCTGTAAACTTCTTTTTAGAATGGCTTTCAGGGCAGTGATATAGACTGATAGCGTCGAGGAAACTTTTTAAGTAAATGCTGTCGGTTTTAGTGTGATTAGCTGTACCTTGTCTTTTCAGTTTAATTTAGCATACATGTATGTGTACCTGTATGTGTAACATGCATGAACCCTTCATCTGCTAACCATACATGCATCTTAGGCACAACATAATAGAGCATATTTTGCCCTTTCAGAAGTTGATTATTGGTCTTGTATATGTACTTTTTCATTTGCTTCCCAGCAAATTTCCCCAGCACATCTTGTTAATGCAGCTTCTGTATAGAAGTTTAGCATCTGTACAATTTGGTTATTTAGAAATTCCTTCTCCTGCTTCCCCTTTAAACATTGCTTGTACACAGTAGATCACTTTCCAAACGTACAGCTGTTTGTTTAAACCCGTATAATACTTTAAAATGCTGGCTTAATGCATAGGCTAAATGGCCTACAAAATACTCATGTTCATGTCTGCGCCAAGGAGGCAGAGAGTGCCACTGGAATGTTTTCAGTTCTGTGTATCTGCATGTTAATGGGAAAGTGGATGTATTTGTCAAACTAAGAATGCCAGCAGCCTTTCGTGATAGTGTTACTTTTAAACAGATGTGTGTTTTGCAGCATGAGTATAAGAAACAGAAGAGGTAAAATGAGAGAATCTGAGGGATTCTGTGCTGTGGGAGAGAGCTTAAGCAGAGTGATGTTTACAGCTGTAAATATTATCTAAAATGGGTTTACGCCAGAGTGTAAGCAATAACCCTTTTCTGTTGTCAAATGGACAAACTGGTAAATAATAYGAGCTTTTGTCAGAGTCCAGTACTTTCTGACTGGGCTCTTTTAGGTAGGCCACACGTGGAGGGTATAATGTTTAATATCAAATGTACTTACCTGAAGATATTTAACGTTACATGGGATTTTTGATTTAGCACAGTGACCCAAAATATACAGAAATCACAATACCAACGTAACTTGCACTTAGCAAATAGGAAATAGAGCAATGGCAGTAACAATTAAATTGCAACACCAACGTGATCCCTGTTGCTGATCTCTATAATATGCTCACCATCGTGACACTGGGCAATACCAACCACCAGGAGGGAATACATGGGTTGAAACGCACTCAAGCCCGTTGCTCTCTTCGAATTTATTTATTTCTTTTGTTAGTTGTTCAGTTTTTATACTCTACGCTGGGCTGAGCCACGTATACACCCCCTCCCCATGCTGGTCTGGGAGACATTCTCTCTCTTTTAATGAAATGAAATTTCTTTTAATGAGACAGATTTGATCCACTCAACTGTGGTGTAGTCAGTTGATCCACTCAACTGATATAGCTGTTCATCTGAAACAAAGGCCACCCTCGGGTCCCATTTGTGTTGAGATGAAGTCAGCTCTGTTTGCAGCAGCTGTGTCAGTCGCACCCTGCATTATTTCCTGAGCTTCAGGCCCTTGCCCATCTCCTCCTTCCATCGTTTATTGGCCAGTCACAGCATTTTACATTGAGATTTATCTCTGAAGAGAACAGATAATTCACCGGTTTGTTTGATCAGCCATTTCTGCTGTGGTTTGTTGGTTTTCAACATTCTGATTTGTGAACCCCAAGAGTCCTTCAGCAGAGTGCCATCCCCTTCAGGCCCCCCCCTAGGCAGGTAATTACAGAACCCAAACAAACTTGCTTCTCCAAGTCACTTTCACACATTCCCAAAGCCTGGACCACAGACCTCCAGGTTGAAAACCTTTGTCTCCTAGGTACAGTGGTAGTCGTGGGACTGTGATAAGCACCATTGGGAAGCAGAGCTGCGAGGTGACCAAGAAATGCAAAGGTATGCTCCAGTGCTCTTCCCAGTCATGGAAAGCAATACAAGCTGGATGAGCAGCGTATCAAAACCCTGGTCGTCGTCGCTTTGTGTTTTTTATATAAAAGGAGTCTGTAAGAAAGATGAATGTTACAAGTGTAACTATAACTGTATTTTGCAGTTATGATTGTGAATTTGTGGAAGAGCAAATAACTTCTGATTTACATAACTGACTTCCAGTGTAGGGAAATAGAAAGAAATTTTTTAAAATTCACAATTTTAGTCTGATTAGAATTTTTTTCTCATGAAATCTTAACAGCCCTAAAATTAATCCCCTGCCAAGAATTAAGATCACCATGGCTGTTATGATAATTTAAACTGAAGCAAGTTTTGGTCACTGAGTCAGTTGTTATGCTCTGCATATATATGCAGTCATCACAGCTGAAATATAGATAGTACAGCAGCCTGGTTCAAAAATACTAATTGAAAAATTAATTGACTTGGATGAGGAGGCTTCTTCTGTGTGACTGAGACTGGATGAAGGAGTAAACAAAGGGTAATGACAAATGGCCGTGTGTCAAGCTGGGGATGCTTTCCAGTATTAGGATGAAGGGAACTGTAGTAGGCCCTATTTTATTTAAAGTCTTTATTCATTATCTAGAAGAAGACCTAGATCACAGGTTAATTAAATTTTTTAGTTACTCCAAATGAGGAAATACAAACATTGTTTTGAACAGAAAAATCTCAAAAACTTGGAAATATAATAAATATTTTTGGAGGATAAGAAAGTTTCTATATAGACAAGTTGGGGGGCGATTAATCCTAGTGCTATAGTGAGGAGAAAACAGAAGTCTCAGCAACTGGCATGTAGAGATGTTAATGAAAGCATGCTTTTTAGGGTCAGGAGGAACCAACAGTAACCTCCTCCCCACCCAGACAGAAATGCCAACTGTGGCTGTAGAGGTTTTTGGGTGTCCAAGAGCGGTTGTAAACCCTGCATAGTGCCTGTGCGAAACTCCACACTACTCCAAATCAAGCCCTTCCCTGGCATTGTCACAAGCATCCTATCCTTACAGAGCCAGGAGATTTTACTGCTGCGGTGCTGGTATGCAGTGGTAGAGGTACCGTAGTTGGGAAGTTATTTGGGATTCAGTTTGGGATTTGGGACTAACGCAGAATAAAGGTCTGCCGCAACTGTTCATGTCAAATACTGACCTAAAGCTTGTCTAAGTCAGGAGAGGGACTGGCGGCCTTCCAAAGTGACCATAGGAGTGCAGTTACTTGAGGAGCAGTCTCGGGGTGTGGTTCAGTGGTACAGCTGAGCTGGCCTAATTGCCCATGGACTAGCAGGGGTGGTCCCGATTCCCTTCTTTTCCTCTGCCAGTGTTGCACTTGGCCAGAAGACTTCATGCCTCTCCGCCCCCACACCTGCCCGTTCTGCTGATTTTGGCACTTGGGGCTGCGTTGCTGCAGCAGTTCAACCCGATAACCTGGCAACAAGCCATTCGTTTTGTTAGGCTGGTGCTGTGCTGGGTTAGTAAATGGAACCGACATGGTGACAGGTCCAAGGAGCAGCAGAGCAGCACAAGAGAAGTAGCAGGAGTCCACAACCGGGCCACGGAGGTGGGAGGGGAAGGGATGCTCCTGGTTTCGCCCTGGAATAGCTGAGCAGCAGTGCTGAGCTCCTCATCACCCTGCAGAGCTCTCTGCTTGGGCTGGCTGGGCTGGAGGAATGAGGTTGTTACCATGTGTAGCTTCACCTATGCTTAATTTTCCTGTCTGCCAGCTGGGGATAACCTCTTCAAGGAATGAAGTGCATATAAATTGACTGTTTAGTTACTTGAAAAARGAGAATGTGCAAGTGCCTAGATAAAATTTTAATGCAAGAATTTGCCTCTGTACCTGTATTAGCTTACATCAGTGGAGTACTGAGATGAAAGTGGAAGTCTGCACTGCAGACTGCAATGGGAATGTAGAGAGTCACTTGAGTTGGGTTTGTTTGAATTGTTACGGTGGTTTGTTTAAAAAAAAAAAAAGACAAGTAAAAATACACTCTTCCAAAGTGACATCTAGCTTTGCTTTCACAACAGGTTTTGGAAATAAGTAGAGATTAAGCCTAAGATTAAAGCTACTTGGAAATAAGCAAAAAAAAAAAGTGCTTATCTCCTCCCTCACCCATTGCACATACACTGGTTCACTTAAATGTAGAATACATCTGCTTTAAATTGTTTTCATCAGATGCATTCTGTTATTAATAGAGTTAGGAAAAAGTTGTTCCAAGAAAATGTAACACATCCATTCATGGCTAAGCAAATCCAAGCTTTCCCTTTCTGCCCTCCCCCAAACTAGACTGGTGATGCAGTAGGTATAAAGTTGGCTTAAAATCCCTGTGAGCTGTGCAGCGGCTGAGCTCAATGGGTTGTTATCCTCAGAGCTGATGTTGCAAAATCAGCTGTGGTCTTGTTTTAGTCAGTGGAGAACTCTAATGCTCAGCGGCTGAAAAATATTGGTGCATTAACTTTTCATTCCATATTGATCTCCAAACAGAGTTTCAAAGGACTCGATTAGGAAAAAAAGAGGGTTTTAAGCGGGGATTACTTTTTCATGTCTTGTAAAGAATGCATTATGCGTGTGGCAAGCTGAAGCTTTGAAACCCAACTTCCATCTGTGCTCCATGACAGCGTCTTTATATAATTCCATGTCTAAAAGACAAGGTTTGGAAATGAAATTAGTTTGTGTCATGCACAGTTCCTGTAGAGATCAAAGGCAGACCTGTTAATGCAACTATTGCTATTCATGAGTTTCATAGCCGTGTGAGTTTCAAGTTAATTATAAATGCTTGTTTAATCACTTGACAATAGGGTATCAGAGTCTCATCTGGGCATTATGCATATAGCTCTCACTTTTTTTAATTAAAGCAAATTCCTACCTTTTTTTCCAAGAAATCAATTTTGGTGGTAATGCTCTAGGCTCTAGCAGGTCAGGATATACAAATCCTCTTTTAAATGTTGGACAGTTGTGTGATGAATGTCTTTATTTTATTGTCCTTTAACTGCCCCTCCTTCCCCTTTYACTACATGGTTGTGTAGTAGCCTGGTTGTCACTGGAGATGGCATAAATTGCTCTCGTTCTTATACTAGAGTTCCTTTTGTGACGTTTTATTAAAACTTGTGTGCATTATCACTAGGAGATAATGTATTTTGAGATAAACTAATGTATTTATCATTTTAGTTTCCAAATGCTGTGTTTAATAGATTTTAAACCTGAAGAGGCAAGTAGGTCACCTGTCTGACCTTCATATCACAGACCACTGTGCTTTATTTGAATATTGAGGATTGATTCTAATTATTTTAGTTAAGATAAACCATTTCAGTCCCCTGGAAATTAAATTCCTGTGTGCTGGAGGAACCAGCCACAGTGCCAGCAACGCCTGAGGCACTTGCAGTGGCAAGGAGTATTAGATAAGAAATGCAGATGAATCAAACTGTGGTGCAGAGAAGGGCGAAAAAGCCTCAAGTGCCACCCAAGAGCAGCCTCCTCCACAACCCAGAATCCTGTTTGTCTGCAGAGGTGAGCAAGATGCATTGATTGGGCATCGCAGAGGGGCTTCTCTGCACCAGCTAAGAGACTGGATTATGCGGCTCCCGTTGCATCAGATCTCTACTGTTTCTGAGGAAGAGCAAGGGAGAGGGAATAAAAGAAAAACTCAGAAATCACAGTCAGTTTTGCATTTGGGGAAAAAAGTTCCTTCTTGACTTCTGAGGTGTGAGAGTTAATTATAGCCATCACACTACAAGTGCTCAGAGTGTGCAGAGGGCCATACTGATAGTCTTCCCCATGACCTGTAAAGCAGAGAAGTGTTCAGCAAATTCAGATTGCAGTGCTAAAAAGAAGCACTGCAGACAACCATTTGGCTTCATAAATGTTCTAAAATCAAACATTAACTCACTTAACTCCAGAATTAAACATTAATTGTAAGCCTTAATTAAACACATAGAACTGAAATTAAAGCTTTTTAAAAAAAAAAAAAAAAAAAGAAAATAAATCTTCCCATAGTCTGTCAGCATGAGTGAATCTGCCATCTAGTAAGCTGTTCTCTTGTTGCTAAGAAATGACACCTGAATTTGCTTAAGGTCAGCGTACAGCTGTTGGGTCATACTGTATCTCTGTCAGCAAGACTAAAGGTCCTCAGCTGACTTTTTTTGCAGTTTCCCTGTTATGCACAGTGATCCAGCCTTCTCTTGCAATAACTGAAGAGGTCGGGTTCTTCAGATGGCCGGTCCCAAGGCCGCTTCCCTGTCCCCTGGATTTTTATGTGTCTCTTCTCTGAACCCCTCTGCTTCCTAAATCCTTGAAGTCTGGGCCTGAGAACCAAGCCCTGTTGTGTGGTCCTTTACTAGAGTTCTGACCAGGGCTGTGGACAGAAGTAAGGATCTTTCTGCTTGATGCCAGGGACTGCAGCAGCCCTGGTATAATCTTGAGAATCACTGAACAGGCAACGAGCAGAAGGAGACCTCCTGCAGCCCACCCTCTGCATGGTTGAGTTCCCTGGAAATCAGTGGCAGACGTTCACCCCAACTGTGGTCACCTGTGGTGGAGGGGAAGGCTGTGTAGCACCACTGGTTCTCCTGTAACGTGGACGAGAGCCTGTTCAGAATAGAGGATGTCATTGTCTTTGCTGTGAATCTTCTACAAGCACGCCTAGTTTGCCATTTGAGGTGGTACTTGTGAACCTACTTTTCAGGTGACAACATCAATGAAGATCAGAGTCTGTGTGCTTCTGGAGGGATTTTACATACACTTTTCCTTTTTCTTCATATGAACTTACTCTGCTACTATTTTGAAGCATGGTTGTCAGTAGAGCCTTCTTGATGCAGTACATTAGAAAGATATGACAATATGTAAATGCTTGAGTTGGCATCTGTGGCTAGGGGATGGGAAACACTCTTTTTTCTAGGAAAATGTTTTCCTTTAGATAAATGAAAATCCTATTGTTTGGCTGAGGAGTGACCTTGCACATGGGCGAAAGGTTAAGAGGCAGAAAGGCTTATCCATTTGGCATGTAGGATTCAAAACCAGGCATGTTGCCAGTAAGCTCAGTCAGAGTGGAGGATACAATTTTAAATAAAGTTCATAATGGCATTTTTTAAATGAGCAGGAAGTTTTCTTTCTCTAATCAGAACCTAGATAATTTAAATATCTCTTTCTTTGGTAATATCCTGACATTGTCCATGGATAGGGGACCCCCAGAGGAAAAGGTAAGTGATAACGGCTGCCTGTGTCAGCTTGTTCCCAAAAGAGATCATCTGTCCAGCAGACATCAGTGGGAGTCTGCCTGACAGAGAGGTGTGTGCACAGAAAACAAATTGCAGGATTGGGACCTAAATAAGATTGTGATCTTTGACTTCCAATCTGTGTCATAACTTTTCTCTGTTTATTTCAGTATTCGAGATCTGACAGTGTGCCATCACTCAGGTCTCTCAGGATTTTTCTTTCTATGTAACATTACTGGTTTTTAGGGTTTTTTGGTTGTGTTTTTTTTTTTTTTTTTAAAAACCAGTGCTTTTCACTTGTCAGGAGTTTGGTTATAGAAGACAGTGCTGATGATACCAATTCTGAAGGAAACCGTTCCCAAACTGGGAGTTCACAGCAATATAAAGAGCAGCTGTGAGTCTAAGAGGGCTGGCGACTGCAGAAATAGTTGTCTTAAGGTTACTTGTATTTCAGAGGAGGCAGTATGGGTCATAAAGCAGATGGCACCGGAAGGGTTGCTCAGAGAAAGTTTAGACTTAGTAAAATCTCAAAAATCAGATTAAGACGACAGATGGGATTCTGGATTAGAATGCTGACATGTAAGGGGTTTTTTTGTCTTTTTTTATTTCACTTTCCCAAATTATAAGCTTGGAGATGCTGGKTTTTTTTATATAGCTGACAATAAATTTAGTGCTAGAAAACTGGGAGGGAGTTACGCTTAAGCAGCTGTTCTCACTGTAACTAGTAGTTTTGGTTTGTGCTCGTTTGAAAAAAAGACAAAGGAATATAACTATAAGAAGAGAGATTTAGGCTAGACTGACTTGCTTGAGCATACACATACAGCAACCTTGATCTCTTTGTGGAATGTAACCCTGTATTTGCTGTTTTCCCACTAACCTCCTTTTCCCACTTTGCTTTGGGATTCTTGAAGCAGAGTTGCAGGGTTTCCCAGATGGCTTGCACTATTTAACGTTTGCAAGTGGCCCATTCCTAGCTGCACTTTTAGACAGGAACACACAGTCTTTTTGCCCATCCGGACAGGATATCTTTGCCTGTGGTTTATCTCCTGGAAATGAACAGTTATCATAAGTAGCTCTTGCTTTGGACATGAAACATTCCTGTAGGAATAAAATGACAGGGCATGCGCTAGTGGTGCAGGCAAATTACCCTGGCTCTACCGGTGCCCACCTGCGTTGCGCTGCAAGCCAACAGGGAACCATGTGCCAGCCAGCCCAGGTCTGAAAGAGTCACATTCACGCCACGCTGGTCAGGAGCCAGGTATATTAGACAGGGCTGTCGGCTCAGGCACAGCCTGTCCTGAATGTGGCTGACCTGTCTGGGCAGGTGCCCTGGGTGAATTCATCAGCCCAGGGTCTGTCACCTCAGCCATCTCTGCTTTGCTCTGCGGTGAGGAAACATCAGCACTGTGCACCTTTATGTCCCCTTCCTTCCTCCAGGACCTCACTAGGAGCACAGAGCAAAGCTCTTTCAGAACTTAGTAATTGAATATTCCCGCTGTAGTAAATAATAGAAAGCACAGCAGTATCACAAATCTGTGGAGGAATGAAGCATGCTTCTCTGTAGCAGTTCATGTTCTCAGAGTTCATCTTCTGCGGTGCTTTCGGTTCCCTGCCTCCATTGTGTTCTCCACTTACTGCAGATGTCCTTCCTTCTCCGAGTCCATGTGTCTTTAATTCTGTGTGAGCTCCTTGCTGTGGTAGGCTGTAAAACTCAAGAATAATCTATCTGCTTTATCCCCACTGTTTTGTTGAGAGTACCAACTAAAAAGTTTGCCAGATATTGTAAAGACTCTATTCCTTAGCTAATAATGAGTCTTCTAAGCAGCTTTTTCTAATTAAATACTTCCTTTAGTATACCTAATGCTTTGGTCTAAGACCTCCCTGTTAATTTGAGGTCAGACTGATCTTGGATCACTTGCTGTCCTTACTCCGCTCTCTTCCTTCCCTTCTTCAGTCCTCCTGTTCTTCAAGAAGTGCCTGAGTATCTCCTAACAATTCTGAAAGTTACTGTATAGCTTTAAGTTTTCATAGTAGTCTCTCTTTATAGATTGTTCTCATCAGTCTCACTGTTTGAGAGGAGGTTTTCTTCAACAATTTCTCTCCAGTTTAAAGCTTGTAATCATTATGTTGCTGTGGAAATTACTGTGATAATGCAGGTTTAGTGTTCATGACTTCACTGCTACATTAGATAAGAAGAAAAAGGAGCTGTTGCGTGAGAGAAAGCCCTGAATTAAGCAAGTTGTATACATTTCACATGTATGTCAGGGAAGATAACACATGAAAAGGAATTAAGGTTGTTCAGGCTGCTAGGATTTTCTCTATCTTCTCAGGAAAAAACGAGTCTAAATATTAAAAAGGAGGAGAAAAAATGCCCACTGTCTGATCTAGGGACTGTGGTTTGGAACAGCAGTTCCAGTCTGTTGCCTTTCAGGACATCAGTCTTCCATCTTGGGTGATGGCCTTTGTCATTTCCATTTGGAAACAGGATTTTGGAAACCCTTATCCTTCCTTATCAGAAAGAGAGAAGGATGCAGGCAGAAGCCCTTATATAGCTATATATAGTGAAGGGTAAAGGAATTTCCTACTGGAGATAGCCATGGCTAGCTCTCTTGTTTGGGAAAAGCACGCTGGATTTGTGTATACAGGAAGATTTTTGTTTATCAGTCTTTGTCTCTTGATCAATTTTAGTAGTAGTCTCTATTCTAGAATTTTGGATGTTTATAAGGAATTAAATAGATGTGATACTTCTGTTGTTTTCTTATCCTCTTCCTTGATTAGTATTTAATATTCCAGAGCTCCTTGGTTCCTTCTTACATGTGGTTGTTTTAGAAAAGGCTAAACTTTCATGTTACTGAAATTGCTAACCACAATGTTCAGCTTGTCCTGTTTCCTTGCTTTTTCTTTAATGCATGACCCATTATTCTTAACCGCATCTGTTCTTCAGCATTCTTTGCTAGGCAATTCAAAGTGGGAAACATTAACAGCACAGCTATCTGGCTTTGGATCTAAGCGTATTGTTCCTGCATATTTTGAAAATAAAAACTTATATTGCTTTTTGCCCTCACATTTGTAAATAGAGGTACAGTTTGTAAATACATAAATACATGTGCGTCCCTGCTTTGATTAATGTGGCTGCCTTTCACATGCACAAGATTTCACAAGTTGCTTGGTGGTCAAGGCAAGGTTTCTAAGGAGGCATTCTGTACGTGCACACCAGAGCATATGGACACTGTTTTTCAATATGTGTTGTTTTCTTTGACTACTAAATGCAAAACTGGGAACAAGTCCAGAATCTTTAATAGCTAGAATGTATTTCATGCTGATCCCCTCTAAATTGGCATCCTCCATTGCCAAGTTCTAAAGTGAGGGCTGCGATGATGATGAATTTCTCTAATGCGGTTTTTGTTCAAGGCTGCCTGATATCTATGTTTTCTGTACTGTAGTATTCAGACAGAAGGTCTCCGCTTATAAAAGGGCCTGATATCTTTCTGGCTGAAATGCCCTTAGGACAGAGGTGCTGATATTTTTGTATTAGATCCTGACATCCTTTTAAAATTTTATATTGTTAGAGTATGTTTCTCAGCATACTCAGTTGCGTCATTTCACTATTGAAATTCACAACAGAGATTTTGTTAAGTTTTTTGTTGTTCTTCTTGGTGTTATGTCTTGCTGGCTCAGGGCTGACACCAAAATAAGTTCTTAAAATCCTAATGCACAGTAGTAATATAACAGAACTGTACCACCAATACCGTTATGTAGAAATCATTGTATTGTTTTTAAATACATACGAAAAGGAGGTCGTGCTCTCTTTTCTGGGCAGCACATGAAGAAATGAGTTGCACGTGGAGCGTGAGCATCTTGCTTGTTAGTGACTGAATTCCCCTGCCACAAAAAGAGAGTTTGCAAAATATCGTCTATTACCTTGGGGAATGGAGTAAGCTGAGGTAGGGGACTTCATGCAAGAACAACAGAATTTCCAAAGATGAGGATGAGAACGAGAGAAAGGGGAGAGTGGGAGAGAAGAGAAAAGAGGGAGGTAGGTACTCATTTAGGAGAACAAGGGGACTGTAAACGAAAAAATCCAAGGAGTGACTTGGTGGAGGCATTGGACTGTTGCTGGGTCTTTTCAACACAGCATTGCATTTAAGTCATAGTTACTGAAGAAAGGCAAGAGCTGCTACTTTAGAGCATGAGGCAGAGGAACTATTGGAGGGGCAGAAAAATCATTGTAGATATAGAGGAATGCCTTCCAGAGGGACTGTCTTGCACAAGCCACTCCACTTTATGTAACAAAAGCCTGGTGACACAATGCATGGTTTAGTCATAGGAGTGCCCTGGAGTGGACAAATATTGTACATCTGGAAACATTTAAACAAGCAATTAGTTTCTGGAAAAACGGCARATTACTCAAGGAAAATGTAGTCCATTGTGTTAGCTTCTGACTGCATGTCTACAAGATGTATGATTCTCCTGACTGCCTTACCCATCACTTCTTTGCTTCTCATACCCACCAGTTGTATGTGGGGACAGGTAATACGGTAGCGTCAGGGCTGACAGGCAGATATCACTAGGGGCTGTGACATTTTTGCCCCTTCGGAAAAAGGGCCAGTGAACAGGGAGGCAAGGAGGGGAAAGTGTTCCCCTCTTCCTCACTGCTAGCACTCTGCATCCCACCTGGTCATCCTGTGCTTTGAGGACAAGGACCTGATCTGGTGGGATTTCACTGTCTTGGTTAGACGTCACCAGGGAAGTCCTGTGCCAGCTGGGGCAACCTCTCTCACCGGGGTTCAAAATCTCCGACTGTAACACAGCCCGCTCTGTTGCCCACTTTCTTCCTGGGCTTCCATCACAGCAGATTTCCTCTGTTCCCTTGCTACACGAAGAGATAAATGTTTTGGGGAAGGGGTGAGGGAGCACAGCCCACTTCCAGCCTTTCCCTCTCCCCACTGCTGGTGGAGAATGCTGGCTGGAGCAGAGGCACAGCAAGGCAGGGACCTTACAGAGAGTTACGATGCCGTGCTATTCATGACTAATACATGATGTTTAATAGCACACACATTTAGAATTATGTGAGATTGACATGCTGCCCATCAAAGGGAATATTGCCTGCCCCTAGTGATGTACTGCCCAGCTGCATGTGGGCATAGGTGGAATATAGGTGCTTCCACAGCTGGAGTTAGCAGTAGGGCAATAATTCAGGACCTGGTCTGGCTTGTGGCAGAATCTGCAGTCTCTAAAGAGTGACTGCCTGAAATGGAGAACTGCAGGCCAGGACAAGAGGTCGTACTTGGCACCGAAGTGTCAGAGGTTAGCATTGAGCCCCGCGTCTTTTTGGTTGTTGGTGTGCCAGCATGTTCTAACTGCTGCCTCCTGCAGAAGCTTTTCGGATGATAATTGCTGTGGTTGTTTGTCATTACAGAAGTAACGCTGAAGGTCCATGTAAGCGATGCCAGCACACATCAGCCAGTAACTGAAGCCTTCATTGAGATTTTTACCAACCAGATCTCCATTGCATCTGGAACCTCAGGAGCAGATGGCACTGCCTTCCTCAAGTTTCAGTATAAGTTGGGCAATCAGCTGATAGTGACCGCTAGTAAACATGCATATGTGCCAAATTCTGCACCATGGAAACCTGTAAGATTGCCTGGTAAGAGATCTTTATTTTTGTTCTGAGGTAAGATTTTGCATCTAAAGGAAGTTACACAGTTTTGTATGATGTGTTTTAACGCTTGCAATCCTGGGTGGGAGGAAGAACATCTGTGCGTTTCAAAAAAAGCAAGGTTTCTTCCTCAGTTAAACTGTGGCATCAGGGCTGTGCAGAGATTCGCTCTCCTCCTGGCTGTCCTTGATACAGTGCTACGTCAGTTTTCAAATAAAACTGTTGGTGCTCTTACAGCTCCACAGAAAATACAAATCTAATCCAGATCTTTTTCTTTATGGGAACTGTTTCCAAGTGCTTTGTTTCAGCAGCTGTGATGTACTCATTCGTTTCTCTCCCAAGGTGTAGCAACAACTGTTGCACCGTAGGCTGTAGCGTACAAAAAAAGTCCTGGCCTTTCAGTTCTTGGCCATGTCCATAGGACAGTTTTAATCTGCAGTTATGTTATCCAGATGTAAAGAGTTTTTCTAACTTAATTAGCACGGTTTGTTTCTACCGCAGGCAAACAAATATAACAATAATACTTGCATGTTAGTTTTTATCAGAATGCCTCAAAATTTTATGGGAAGTGGGAGACTTTACGTTAGTTGTACAGGAGGGGAAACTGAGTCGTGAAGACTATTTCTGTACTACTAAATAGAACAGATTGAGGGTGGCTTTCAGACCTTGAGACATAACATCTAGATGAAGGTCACATCCSCAGTTTTCATCTGCCTTTCCTCTAATCCCCAGCCACAATTAGGGTCCAACTTGTTTGGGAATGGTCCCAGGCTTGTATTATACCCAAATCGCACCTAAATATCACCTCAGATTTGATAATTAGCCCAGGCCAAAGCCATGCCAGGTTTTAAGTGCATTAATGTTTAAACAGTATAAGTGATCACTGGGCAGTGTTCAATCCCATGCCTTGGCTCCATTTTATTTATTAATATCAACATAGCCAGAGGGACTGTGTGACTTGCCGCAAGGTCAAGCAGCAAATGTATTTTCAGATAGGGAAAGGAACTTGAATCTCTTCTGTTGTGGTTTAACCCTGGCAGCACCTAAACACCACGCAGCCGCTTGCTCACCCCCCCGCTCCGGTGGGATGGGGGAGAGAATCGGGAGGGCACGAGTAGGAAAACTCACGGGTTGAGATAAAAAACAGTTTAATAATTGAAATAAAACGAAGTAGAACAGTAATAATAACAGTGGTAACAACAACAACAATAGGATACACAAAACAGGCGATGCACAATGCAACTGCTCACCACCCGCCGAACCGACGCCTTGCCAAGCCGACGCGTTGCCGAACCGACGCGTGCCCGAAAAAACGCGCGAGCCCATCATGGAACCCAGAGCCCCCCCCCGACTTAGTTTTTATACTGAGCATGACGTTGCATGGTATGGAATACCCCATTGGCCAGCTGGGTCAAACACCCCGGCTATGCTCCCCCCGCCAGCTTCCCATGCACCTGGCAGGGCATGGGAGGCCGAAAAGTGCCCAGTGCAAGCACCACCCAGCAGCACACAAAACATCGATGGGCCATCAACACTCCTATTATACCAAACCCAAAACACAGCACACCCTCCCCAGCTACAGGGAAGAAAGTTAACTCTGTCCCAGCCGGAACCAGGACAATATCCACCCCTTATTCTATACCATCTGCATCATGCCCAAGTCTCACATTTTCCAATACATTCCAATTAATCATCATCATCATTTTTCCTGCCCTTCGATATATACACAGATGTCATTCCCTTAGTCTATGGGCCATCCCTCTAAAATGTCCAT
>JAYKAV010003469.1:251153-266908 GCA_035582835.1 Phoebastria nigripes | reverse complement strand
CAGAAAGGCTGGTGTAATTCGTTCTCAAGAAAATGCAAGGCTGTGGAAGATGAGCGACAATTAATTTAATTCTTCTCATTGTTTCTTTTAGGGAGAGGAAGATCGCGCCACGTTTCCAGATGGAAAGGTAGGAACGGTGCAGTAGTGCCATGAAATCTGGTTTAGATCTGATGCTTCTCCCTTAATTACTGCCAGTATTTATAGTCTTCCACACGTTGCCCACAGACACAGTATGCTCTGTGTAGTCACAGTTGGGACTATGGACGTACAGGCTGTTTTGAGCCAGCTGGACCATATCCTTTACAATAAAATGTTTCAAATGTCCCCAGTGTTGTCTGTGTGCTGTTCAGGAAGCTAAAAGGCAGAAGTTCCTTCAGGGGCTGGAAGCCTAAAGAGCAAACTTGGCAACGAGGCGTGATAGGCCGGAGCCTCACAAAAGAGGATGAGACTGGCTGCGATCTTGGAAGTGCTACTTCACTCTCCATACAGAAAGCAGCAAGAAGTGGGGAGATTCCAAGGGCTTGCATGATTTGCGTACAATACCTCTTCTCTTGTTTTCCTGACTTTTCTGAAAATCGAGCACGTTTGGGTAAGCCTTTGGACGTGCCCCTGCTCCCCTACCTTCTCTGCAGCGCTGTAGATTTCCTCCCTTTTGCTGCAGTCCACCACGAAGGCTTGAACAGTGGCTCCCAGCCTTTCGCATTCTGCTGCCGTGTCCTCAACGCCGTGCTGTAAGAGGCAGAAAAGAAAGACACGCGTGCGCAACTGTACCCTGCCCGCGTGTTGCTGCTCGGGCACCGCGGCAGACCAGTTAGAGGCTGAAGATTTGTCCTGATTGCATAACCTCTGCAAAGCCCCTGAACAGTTTGTGGCTACCCAGGGAAAGAGCTGTAGCCGGGGTCCGTGGGAGGACTAGTATTCTGACCTTAAATTTTGGACCTGTGTAGAGCGACTGCCAGAAAGGGAATGTGGCAACACGAGTGAGTTTGCCTTGGTAAAGCACACGTAGCTAGGCTGCAGAAAGGGGGCACTCGGTGACTTTCACAGCACAGCAGGCAGACACTGTGACTGTAAGCGGAGCTCTTAAAACACAGGCCCAGCTGACACCCCCGAGATATGGAAAGTGGCCCCGTGCATTTCTGTATTCACACACCGGATGTGAGAAGAGAGGTGTGCTCCAAAGGGCAGAATGTAGGGAGACCTTTCTTATGAGAACAGCATTTGACACACACAGAACAGAAGCTCCCCTAAGTCATTATATCAACCCACTAAGTGAGGGCAGAAGTGACTTTGCTGTAGCCTTGTCCCCAGGTGCCAGAAAGCCATGCCAATGGGGACCTGTGCAGCGAAAAGCCCCAGTTCGCAAACGGCCTGGGACAGCTCAGCGCTTGACAGAAGCTGTGCAGGTCCCTGGGGTGGGTGACTGGGCAGCTCCACTCGGCCCCAGCTGCTGCTTAAGGCTGATGGCCCCCAGGAATGAGGCCTTTGTCAAGGCAGTTGGATTGGGGAAGCATACTCCTAAAACCTTCGGGATCCACCTCCTCCTTTGGCATTGTATTTCAGTGCCTTCTTACACCCACCCGCACAATATGTTTCCCAGCACCAAAGCCAGGTCTCACTCGCTACTAAGTTTATTCCTTTTTCCCCCGTTCCAGTGAACATGGACAACGCTCTACTTGGCAGCAGCCCTTTACACATCGGGAGACCGGTGCCATGCCTCCTCCCACCCCTCCAGAGTCTGGCCTTAGCYGTAATGGGTAGCATGAAGAGACACTGAAAATATTCCATGATATCCTCCCTATTTATACACTCCCTTACGCTAGGCTTGTCTTGGGTTTTTTTGTTTGTGGTGGGCAGGGTTTTTTTGCAGCTCCAGGATGACGTGATGAACTCCTCTGCAGTTTCTGATCCACTGTGTCGGAAACCTTTCCCGCGCACTGCTGCCCAGCCACTCACCCCCTCTGTACAGCCGACCGCTCCTACGCACAGCACTTTGCCTTGATCCCTACTGAACGACATTCTGCGTGTTCGTATCTGTCCATCCTCCACTTGCCAAGGTCTTTTTGCGTTCTAGTGAATTTAGCTGAAATAAAGAGTTTGGGCTAGTGTAAACATTCAGCAAGGCACCGTCTACACGTGTAACTGCGCCAGAGGGCAGCAGGGCTCACACACAGCTCAACGCAGTGATGCCCGTCGAGATGAGTAAAGAGGCAATGTCTTCCAGCAACGTATGCAAAATATCTGAGGCTAGAGAGACAGCGAGCAGAAAGTAAGCCTGCTTCTCTGTAGAAACAGGCTTCTGGTCTGAGTGTGCCTTTTTCTGCCAGCCTAGGCAGCGGTTCCAACAGCAGCTTGCTGACCACTGCGTTCCCTCTTGCAGGCACTCTTTGACATGCTGTGCATGCTGCCTTGCTGATTAGCACTGAGTAACTGTGGGACCCAGACACCCACGTCCTCTGGTGCAAGTGGGGCCAAACCCTTTACTGGTGCTCAGTGTCCCAGTCAGTGAGCTGACCGTGACCCGATGGGAGTGGACGTGGAAGGAGGTGGCATGAATGCAATTTGTATGCAGCCCTTCTTACAGTATTAAAAACCCAGTGGCCTCGGAGGTTAACGAGTCAAGATATGAATTGTACCATTACCTTATTGATGTCCCACAGAACCAGTCTGCTTTGACGCTTGGCGAACTCGAAGGCAGTCGCTCTCCCTACGCCATGGCCAGCACCCGTGATGAGAACAAGCTCTCCACTGACAGACTTTCTCTTCACAGGGACAAAAAGCTTCACAAAAGCCTCTAAGTAGGCGTAGATGAGCGTAGCCAAAAACAGGAGAAGATCCAGAAGCGGATTCATTGTTTTTCTGGAAGTCCTTTGATTGCCTGACTGAACTTTAATCTCTTTTGACGAGGGTGTGGGTTGTTGATTTACCAGCGGCCCGCCGGAGCACGCACCGCTCGTCCTGTCAGTCACAGGCCTCTGCCCCGGCAGGAACCACCCCCTCGCCGCCGCCCTCCCCGCGCCAGCCGGCCCGCCCCGGCCGGGCCCCAGCTCCCCTCGCCGCGTGGGGCTCCGTGAAACGCGGGGACCGCGCTCGCCGAGGCCGCGCCGCGATCGGGCCGCGAGGAGCTGCGGCCGCCAACGGCCAGACCGGCACCGCCCCCCAGGAGGGACAACAACCAATCAGAGAGCGGCGTTTGGGGAGGGGGCGTGTTCATGGGAGGGGAAAAGCCGATGGGCTGGAGGCGCTCGCGATTGGTGGCGCTCCGCCCAATGAGGGGTGAGTTTGTAAAGAGGGCCGTTGGCGGCGGTGGTGGCGGTGGCGGCCGTTGGGCGGGAGGCGCGGCGGCCCGGCCCGGCCCGGCCCGGCCGGTAGCGGGTGGTGCTCGGTGGGCCCCGGCGGCTCCGTGCCCGGGGCTCGGGGAGGGCGCGGTAGCTCGGAGGGCGCTGCCTCGCCCAGCCGGTCTAGCGCCCGCATCTCAGGTCTGGGCCTGCGCCCAGCCCTGTAGAGGCGAGGCGGCGGTTCCTCCTGCCGAGGCGGGGTCGGTGGTGGCATCGATGCTACTCCTCGCTGGCCCCCTGCGTGCGGCGGCGGTGCCTGGTTTCGCTCGGGCAGTCGCCGTGTTTTCTTTCGCTGTTGCGCTGTACCCCCAGTCTGCCCGGTGTGTTCTCCACCGCCGCCTGCCCCTCAGGTACCGTGGTCTGTTGATGGTGAAGCTGGGCGGTGCCCAGGCTCGGGCTGGTGCTCCTGAGTCTCGGAGCCTGCCTGAGTCGGTGGCTCTGCTGGCGTTTGGCCTCGCTGAGGTGGTGCCCTGTTCTCTGTTCATCGCTGGGCCAAATCTCAGGGCTGCCTTGCCATCCCCTGCCAGCTGAGGGGGAGCTTGGCCCGGGATGTGCTGTGTAGCTGAGGGCGTTCCTTTTGGACGTGGCAGAAACGAAAATTAGGTTGTCCTTTAAACTGATGCAGTTATTGAAAAATACAAAAGTGATGTAACACTGACCTGCGTGTGGAGGTTGAGCACCCTATCAAGTATGCCCTTTTCCCCATCTCTGTTAAATATTTTATTAGCCTCAAGTGGTTTGTGAGTTGAATTTTGCTCTTCAGAGCATCACCTCAGCAGTGAATGTGACAGCACACACATGCTGTAACTGTAATGAATTCTCAACTTCAGCATGAAGCAGAACCTACTCTCCTTAGATGCACCTGAAGATTTCATAGCATGAGTGAGGAGTTTAGAACTGGAACTGCTGTTTTTGAAAAAGTCTGGCCTGTTCTGCTAGTTATAATCTAATTTTAATATCTGGGTTCAAATAGCAGGGTTAATATTTAACGTATGAGTTGCTTTTTTCTTTTTTATCTGAAACTCATTGGTCTCATCATGACCTTGCTCAGATTTTAAGTTGTTAAAACCTGGATGTATTTGCAGAAGAGATATATTTCCTTATATGGTGGAAGTGATTCTTTATTGATTAAAAAAAAAGCTTTTCACTAAGAACTTACAAATATCTTGTTTTTAGAGTACTTTTGTATGTTATAGCCTCTTTATTTTTGTAATAGTTAAAAAAAAAATTGAGTACAGGAAGGTCTCTGTGTGTGTTGAAGGAAATCTGTGTAGAGTTTTTAAGAGTGGTGATCAGGCACTGTAACCCAATCTGCTGTGAAGTATTTTATTGTTGACTGGTCTTTCAGCTCTGGAAAACCCACGGCAAAATAAAATCACTAGAGGTCTCAATTTTTTTTTTTTTTCTTTTAACTTAACTAGTTTGATAGTTCTAGCCTTCTTTGAAATGGAAAAATAAGGTATGTGTTATCCTACTTGGTATTGCATAAAATTATATTTTGGTTGTCACAGCAACTTGTAGAGCTGTGTTGTTCAGGCTTTTGGATATTTCATTCTTGCTCTTACCTGGTCTACCACTGGATGTGAGGGCAGGACTTTTGTAAGGCTAGGTTGGTTTGTTGATGAAATGCCTGTGTGGAGATTTAATGCTCAAGCAGGCCTTCCTGCTGCATTTATGGTAAATATTTTTGAGGTGTTCCTTGTATATGATTAATATCTGGTCAGTGTTCCACACAGTCTGGAATGGCAGTTCTAGTTCTCAGCTTGTCACTTATGCTATGAAAGCTTCATGTGTGTCTAGTAGAGTACTCTTCCGCTTCAAGAAGGTGAAGCTAAAATTCAGAATTTGTTGGTCCAGGCATACATTTGCATGATGTCTGAAAGAAGCAATAATACATTACTGAGAGCTGTTTTGTGGAAAAGGCCTAGTCTGTCCCACTTGCTATAATGTACTATGGAGATCTGGGATTAAATAACAGGGTTAAAGCCTAATGAATGAGGTGCTTTTTTCTTTTTTTTTTCTTTCAGTAACTCATCTGCAAACTGTTGGTCCTGTCTTCATCCTGTTAACATGTTCAACAGTTATAATGTTAAGTTCTACCACAGTAAAGCTCTTACCTCCCCGTATCCAGGATCACATGTTGAGCGTAGCCAAGTTCCTGAAAATAAAGTGGGCTGGCTGATTGAGTGGAAGGATTATAATCCTGTGGAGTACACTGCAATGTCTGTTTTGGCTGGACCCAATTGGGCAGATCCCCAAATCAAGTGAGTGGAAATTGTGGCTCTCTTCTCCTGTGAACATGGAAGCAGAAAATAGTGATCAGCTGAGTTAATAAGATCATCAGCTTAAGTGACATGTGATTCTACAGTGATGTGTGAAAGTCAAGACCTAGAAAAATGGTGGTTAGAGAACTGAATGGTTTGGGTTAGCTGTGAAGGTCTTTGACACATGATTTTACTGAGCTGGTGATTGAGATAAGAGTAGTGTTAATTGGAATAATGGACAGCTGTTGATGCTGTGTAGTGCTGCTTCTCTGTGTTGTGAGCAAAGTAAAAATCTCCTAATTCTCCTTAAGAATTTGGGAGAACATTTTCATGATATGAAAATGTTTTTTTGTTCATGGATTGAATGCAAGATGAGAAAAGAATTAAAGCAGAATTGTAGTTCTTGAGTTGAGTGCTCTGACTCAGGAAATGTGACAGGTTGAATGCATGACTAATTATTTTTTTGTGAATGTGTGTATTCATTTTTATTGATTCTGTGAATATATTCTCTCAAAGAATGCTGTATGCTTCTTGGCTAGAAAATTACATGCATGCATCTAGTGTAACTTGTGATAATGTGAAATGGTGATTCCTGTGTATGCACATCTGTGTAGAAAGATCAGAAGATAATGGCACTTGAGGTTTCAGCCTTACCTTCCTTGTTTCCCATTGCTGTGTGAACATGTGCTTCTAGTTGCTCTTAATTTGGTTTAGTATTCCACTGATTGCAAGGCATGCTACTCCTCAGACTCTGTAGGGCTGCTGATGTTCTGCCAAGGCATAGTTGGGAAAGTGTCAGGTAATCTTTTAGTAGGTGTTGGTAATACTTGAAAATGCAGAGTCATTTTTTAGGTATTAGTGTAACTTCCCAAACAAATTACGTGTGGAAGAAGCTAGTCAGTAGTTTGAAACCTGTGATGGTTTGAGAGGAATTGCTTTTGGGAAAGGAACTACACTTCTGTAGACAGATAGCTGTGTCTCTACCACTTTTCAGAGGTGCACATAAGAGATTGGCATTAAGCTAATTTTGAAAATCAGTGATTATTAGCTTGTAACTCTGATAAATCATATCTAATAGAAATTTCTGCTCGGTTTTTTTAACTAGCAAAATCTTTTTTAGTTTTATCAATGGATAATGTCCTATGTTCTCTAACCTTAACAAGAACACCTTTGAAACACTTTGTCTAAATGAAGATCTACAGAGACACAATGTTAAATACTTAAAGGGGCACACTTATGTCTGCAGAACTAAGTACAGGGAGACTGTCATCAGTAAAGGTTGAGGCTTTATAGCCTACTATAGAAAAGGGAGGGCCTGCAACTTAAGTTCTGGTAAGAACTGCTCATTGGTCAAATGGGTGTTGCCCATCTGGTGGTTGGCCTTCAAGCTTTTGTGGGGCAGAGGGGTGTTTTGTGTTTTATAACTTATCTCTATTAAATTATTCTTTTCCACACAGTGAGAAAGGTTTTTCTCCCAAATTCAATGAGAGAGATGGAGAAGTAGAAAGGAAGAGTCTGAATGGCTTGTATGTGGTTGAAAACGGGAGGCCCCGGTGAGTGTTTTTTTTGTTTGTATATTCATTTCAGTGATGTAGTTTCAGAGCTCTTACAGGTCTATCAGTTTTGGTACATGGTACCTGCTAGAACAAAATCAAGATAGTCTCCCCTAGAGACAGGAAGAATGATACCTCAGGACCAGAGAGTTCTTTCCAGAAGAAGGTTGTGGCAGAGAGGCACTTAAAGGTTAGACAGTACTACCACAACAGAGGGTTGTGGTGACACTGGAGTCGGAGGAGGTCTAACACTGTTAATAGTAGGGTCTCTTGAATTAACTGTTTCCACAGTTTGACCAGGTTTTGGGCTCTGAAGCTTTTGTACCACTTGTGTGCTATGGTGGAATGGAAGAGTATTTCCTTCCACTGACAAATCCTGGCATAGCACAGATAGGTAATCTCACCTAAAAAGGATTTCTTTTCTTTCTGCCATTTGTACATAATTGAATGCTCTATGCATCTATACTTTTGGAAACTAGATTCCATTTTCAGGCAAGGTTGTGGCACAATGAGAGTAACGTTTGATCAGGAGTATCTCGGGACACAAGATCTGGAAAATGACAAAGCCATTTTGTATATTTCCTTTCCCTGTACTATCAAACACAAAAAGAGGTTGATGAAGGAGAAAACCATGCTTTGTCTCTCTTGCTCTTCAAAGCATATGGTGGCACCGAATGTATGTTGCTATCCTTTCCTTTGTTGTTATTTAAGCTTCTTTAAAGCTGCCTTTTAAGAATACTTGGAGCATATTTTGAATGCGGGGAAGTAAATATGTTTAATGTACTGTGCCACTTATTTCAGAAATCCGGTGGGAAGGACTGGCCTCACAGGCAGAGGATTGTTAGGGCGCTGGGGACCAAACCATGCTGCTGATCCTGTTGTAACTAGGTAAGGGACAGGTGACTGAAAGGTGCCTTGCAGTAGAGCAAAAAAACCATGCATTTTGCTTCTTCTGTGCATCTCTGGACAGGCTATTACTTTTCATGGGCCTTTTCTGTGTGTTCCTCTATGTGTAAGCCCATTCAGATATGGGTATCTGAATGGAGAGATATATAGACATGTGGAACATGAATTTCGTAATTTTTTAGTCTTTGTCTCTGGAAAAGAGTAAGGACTCACTGCTAATGACAAGCAATCGCTTCTGAAATGCTGAGGAAGCAGATTTAAAAAAAAAAACAACCCAGGAAGCGTAATTCAATAGAAATACATTATACAAATAATCTTCAGTAACAAATGTAAAAACTGAAAGGATTACGTGATATGCCAAAAGGCCTTGGATGAGGCATGTTAAATTGCAGGAATAGGTTTTTCTCATATTCCTGMAAAAAAAAGCAGTGTGCCTGCTTTTGCTGTGTAAGAAATACTAACTTGGCCTAGTATATTATAGGAGGAGGTGGGGTAGGCTCCTCTTTTCTTTTTTTTGTCAATGTATGCTCTGTTTTAATGGTGCTTTTGCCAGCAGGATCTGTGTGTATGTGCTAACTATTTTACACAAAGAAAGCATTCAGAAAAGGTTGCGTAGTTAACAAAGGTGCAAGCTAGGAAGTGCCATGCTGAAGATAGAACCATTGTGAAAATCATCCTAATGCATTTTACTTCTTCCCCCTTTCAGAAGGCTGCCAATGCTACTGAGTTGCTTCCTTGAAAGTAAAAGAAATGCTATTTTTATTTTGTCTTTGTTTAGATAGGTTTTTGCTTTAACTATTGGTAGTTCTTCTTAATTCTTTACTGAAGGCAATGGTGGGTGTTTGTGGCCTTGTGCTGGTGCTGGGTGAGCGGTTCGGAGGTGTTGCAGCCTGCATGTATGTTCTGTTCTAGCAGAAGGCATGCTTATCCTCTTGTTATGGATAGGCACATGTGCAGCTTGGTGAGTGTTGCAGCTGATAGGATGTAGCTCTCAAAGGAGCTACTGCTATCAGTGTGGCTACAGAAATGTGGCTCTTGGGTGTTTTTTTCCCTTTTGGCTGAGGAAAACGCAGTTGGTAGAGGTGTGTGGAAAAACTCAAGTGTTTTGCCCTTGGTTGTGATTTTGCCGGATAGCATCCATCGGTACCCTCCTGTTCTTTCTCTGCTTTGTTTGCCCCTGCACAGGTGATGGCATGGGCACCTTGCTGTTCCTCTCCCAGGCCATTGTGTCAAGAAGCAGCAAAACATTTCTTGTTTGTCATTTGCTGCAGGTGGAAGAGGGATGGAAGTGGCAATAAAGTTGCTCATCCAGCTACTGGCAGAAACATCTTACAGTTCGTAGCTATCAAAAGGAGAGACTGTGGGGAGTGGGCCATTCCAGGGGTAAGAGCACAGCTCGGGAGACAGTAGACATTTCCCCGCTGGTAAGGCCACGAGGCGATAACTGGCATGAGCATGATAAAAGTGTGCTTTTTGATGAACGACCTCGTGTTGCAGAGGTGAGGAGAAATGCTCCTTAAACTAGCTTTGCCCAAGCATCAGCTGGTATGCCTTCTGCTGTTTCTGCATTGTAAGGTGGTATTCATATTTAATTCTGACCATGTCTTTTGCTTAATGCAGGCACAATTTAATCCGTTGCATGTTTTGAAGGATGTGTGTGTGTTCACTCTTTACAACTAAGTGTAAAGTCCCTCCCATGTTCAGAGTATGATGCAGGTGGATGTAATATACTAAGAGCCAGTCAAAGGGGAGTAAAAACAAGTAGAATCTGAGGGATAGTCACCTTTTTTTTTCTTTCCCTCCTCTAAGGGGATGGTGGACCCAGGGGAGAAGATTAGTGCTACCCTGAAGCGAGAATTTGAGGAGGAGGTCTTGAACTCCTTGCAGAAATCGCCTGAGGAGAAAGCGGAATTGGAGAAGCAGCTCCAGAAGCTGTTCAGCCAGGAACACTTTGTGGTGAGCTCTGTGTCTCTTGTGATAGCCTCTTGAGCTATGCATGTAACTCACAGCTGTATGGAACTTGAAAAAGTGTAGCTGAAATGAAAATAAACTGTGATGCTCAGGTTGTTGTGCTGTAGGAAATGGAAGGGACTATTGAAAACTCTGTAAGGGCAAATGTATCGGAGGGAAAGTAAAAGTCTTATTGATTCCACCTTCTTTGTTGTGACACTGAGCTTGTTTTGGTTTGTTCGGGGCCTTAGGTGTACAGAGGATATGTGGATGACCCTCGTAACACTGATAATGCCTGGATGGAGACAGAGGCTGTGAACTATCATGATGAAACCGGTGGGTATCTCCACGTGTGCTCTTAGTTGCCTTTTACTCTGTATGTTGGTTTGAAGTTGGGACATACGTTGGGCTGAGATTGGCAATGAAATTGGGGGAGCGTGCAAGTCAGGTGTAAAATATTGGACTAAAACCAATGGGCGTGAGGGTCTTTTGTCTCCTAAGATGTTCGGCTGTGACAGGTAGTTGTTGTTCCCCTTTGGCTTCTGTAACTCTTGAAATAAGGAACATACGGACTTTGCCTGAAAATTATTTATTTATTTGTTAGCTAATTCTAAGCTATGGACCATGTGCCTTCATATGGAGATTGAATGTTGGACAAGGCTTCCTTCTTGTCACTGTATTTATCTTGAGTTGGCTTAATTTCCCTTTTTAATGAGTCTGGGATGGAAATATAGTCTGTTTCTTTTGTTATTTTTCCTTTAGCAGCTAGTGTGTGCTTCAGGAACATTGCCTCTGGCTGCTTTTCACTGCATTTATTGCTTTGGTGTTGTAGTTGCTCTGAGACCTTTTATCTCGGTTACTCTGCCAGAGTAATTGTTGGACCTTATTTTACTTCTATAAATCAGTAGGAATGGGCATACATTGCTAGTTCTTAGATTGATCTGTTATCTTGGATTCTCATCTCTCACCTTTTAAGATAAATCAATCTAGTTAGGTGTCTCTGATTTGTTCAAGTCAGAGACTTCACATAGTGACATTTCCACTGTGTTTTGGGTGGTAGATACTAATGGTGAAGTTTCACATGTCACTGGTCCTTGATTTATCAGCCCCCCAGAAACAGTGAATATACTGTTCCTTTGGTATTTGTTTCTAATACACATTTTGTAATACTTTTAAAGCATTTCTTTGGTTGTTGTCTGTGAAATCCTGGGATTCTTTTTGGAAACAGAGTAAGAAACTTTGGAGAGTGATTCAGAAGCCTTTCTGCATCCCTCCTTAAGTATTATTTTTGATTTTGGGGCCTTTAGTAAAATTTTAATTATTCTGGTTTTCCATAAGCATATAGAAGTTTCAGAATTCGGTTTGTCCTGAGAAAGGAAGCAGTCAAATGTTAGCCAAACAAACAAGGAAAAAAATCAAGGCAGAGGGATTGGCTAAACTTGCAGTAGTGAGTACATGTTGTCATAATGATTTCTAGTAACTTGTCGTGCTGCTGATGGCACCCTAGGAATGGTGACAAGGAGTTAACACCACCTCTGCCACTCAGATTTGCCTTAAAGTAGTGCAAGTATGAAAAAGGTTTCTGGCACAGAATCAGTGAGCAACTTAATTGGTTCTCTCTGAGAACCAGTTGAAGGTTGCTGCCTGTGAAGGAGCCATGTGGAAGGGTGGAACTGATCAGATGCGAGAAGAAAAAGCAGGAAAGAAGATCCAATAGCATGTCCTAACTCTTGTTTTGTGAACAGGTGAGACAATGGATAATTTGCCTCTGGAAGCAGGTGATGATGCTGGCATGGTGAAGTGGGTTGACATCAGTGAGAAGCTCAAGCTGTATGCAAGTCATAGCTACTTCATTAAGCTTGTGACTGAGAAACGGGGAGCTCACTGGAGTGAGGATCCTGGTCCTGAGTGCTGTGAGTGAGGTAAACGAGGAACCAACGGACACCAAGGGGAGAATGCATTTTCCAGCTTTGAAATAAATGACATTGTCCTTTTCAGTGAAAATTCTSTGAAATTCAGCTGGCAAAAACACTTGGCAGTGATAAATAGAGGCTTTTTCAGAGACATCAGATTGCTGCTTTTGATTTCTCAACTAGTGTGAAATGAGGTGAATGTGGAGCTGTTACCTTGTTTTGCTTTGTCTTCATTATTTGCAGCAGTTCCATAATAGCTRCAGATTTGCTTGACAACACTGGGATTCTGACTGCAGAGGCTGTTCACTTTAGCTCTGTATTTTTGCACTGGTTCCTTGTCAGGAGTATGAATCCTTAAGGGATGTGAGACTTGTAGGATGATAACCTGAATAATGACTTAAATTAAGTGCTACATAATAAAGTGAAGTTTTTTCTCCGACTCGTTTCACTTAACATGTCTTTTCAGTGATTTTTCTATTTTGAGAGATTCGTTTTCACATCTAATTGCCTTCTAGTTTACAGTATGGATAGTATTCACATCTGAATGTCTGACAGTGCCTCCATCTAAAAAGATAACTGTTGGAGGATTGTCCTGRTTTCAGCTGGGATAGAGTTAATTTTTTTCCTAGTAGTTGGTATAGTGCTATGTTTTGGATTTAGTATGAGAAGAATGTTGATAACACACTGATGTTTTTAGTTGTTGCTAAGTAGTCTACTAGTCAAGGACTTTTCTGCTTCCCATGCTCTGCCAGGTGCACAAGAAGCTGGGAGGGAGCATAGTCAGGACAGCTAACTGAACTGGCCAATGGGGTATTCCATACCATAGGACGTCAAGCTCAGTATATAAAAGCTGGGGGAAGAAGAAAGAAGAGGGGACGTTCGGAGTGATGGCGTTTGTCTTCCCAAGTAACTGTTAYGCRTGATGGAGCCCTGCTTTCCCGGAGATGGCTGAACACCTGACCGCCGATGGGAAGTAGTGAATGAATTCCTTGTTTTGCTTTGCTTGCGTGCACGGTTTTTGCTTTCCCTATTAAACTGCCTTTATCTCAACCCACGAGTTTTCTCCCTTTTACCCTTYCGATTCTCTCCCCCATCCCACCGTGGGGGGAGTGAGCGAGCGGCTGTGTGGTGCTTAGTTGCTGGCTGGGGTTAAACCACGACAAGGATGTAACTTGATGACTGATTTTGGGAGCTGGATTTTGAGGTTCCTCTCTTCCCACTGCTTATGGCAGTACAGCTGTTGGGGAAACTGTGCCATAAGCAGATTCATTGGACAGAGCAGCCTTAAAGCACAATCTTGTAAATTGTGGTGGGTTTTTTGCGGTTTAGGTGATGTGAGTAACTTGCAGTGAGGAGGCTGATGTGGGCCTTCTGTAGCATTTATGCTGATAACAAGAGCTGCACAACAGTTGCTGACATTTCTCCCTGTGTATCAAGGGGTAATTGCTGTTAATTGTGTAATAGTGTCAAAAGTTGGTGACAGTAACAGCTAAAAGTTGTGGTTGAGACCTGGGGAGGGGATCTTAATGAATTTTGAGCCATGCATTGAAGTAGGGTGGTGATAAATGTCATGGTCTGGAATTACCTTGTGTAACAGTACTGTGACATGCTCATGCATTGTTGAGACTGTTGACCACATCCTGCTTAACCAATGAATGTTTTTAGGGCTTGCTCCTTTTCAACACCACCCCTTCCTCCCAATTAGCTAATGCAATCTGGAGTAGTTGTGCATTTATATGGGGAACCCTGGGAATCTTGTAGAATTATTAGTATGTTCCTTTCAAAGAAAAAAGTAATGCTAAGAGTTACTAATTTTTCTTTCAATCCTTGCTCACCTCTTCCAGCACATTTGATTTCTTCTGTGGTCTTACTAAAACAGCGTAAGTGCTTTCTGTTGCAGTAGAAGCTTCCATGGACTTCGTTTACGCAAAAGTCTTTCTTCAAATCGTAGGTAAGATCTAGCGGTTGCTTAGGCAGAAGCGATTTTGATTAATCTGTCCTCGGCATAGTATGGAGACTGGGTAATATCTGGTAGGGCCAGATGAAGACCTGAGAGAACCTGTGAAACTCAGAATGGACAAAAGGCATAGCCAGCTTCAGGAGTTCCCTTCCCTTTCTACTCCTGGTCTTTGGAAACAGGATCACTGAAATGACTTGGGTATATTTTTTCTTAAGAAAAGATGAAGACAATGAAGAAATCGATGCTCAGCATTTATTCAAGCTTAACAAGTAATCAGACAAGTTTTGAGAACTGTGCTATAACCCCCACCAGCTTCAGAGGTGGGTGTGTGAAATAGGACTTGGTTGTTACTTATCCTCAGTTTCCAGTGCACTGGTGAGGCAAAAGGTGGGAAGGAGCTGTAGGAAGTTGAAGATTATCTAGAAGCAACAGTGTTCCGTAGGAGACATCCATAGTTTTCCAGGTATCTGCAGAGTAAGAAGGGAATGGCAGGTTAGAATTAATAGTAGTTAATTACTTTAATGTGCAATTAATACATTATGCAGAGCAGGCCCCTAGCAGTGTAGTTGGGTTTTGAAAGCATGACCACAAGAGCAGACCCTTCTTAAGTTCGTGGGAGGTGAATGTGCAGCTCATCATGGCTGAGAACAAGGGTGACTATACTGTGGCATGTCAAAATAGCGTGATTTTTTTCTTGAATGTTATTCTTTACATATGAAGCGCTTAACATAATGTACAGTACTAAAGATGAAAACAGGAGAAAATAATTTCAATTCTGAAAGTACCATACTCAGTGAGATAGGAAAACTGCACTGTTTCCATAGCCAGTGTGTTATTCCTGGAAAGCAAAATTTCTGTAAAGAATCTTTTCAGTCCTCACTGCTCTTGTGTTAAAGCCTTTTTTTGACAGGCTAAGTGGACTTGGCTATATATTTTTTGATTGTCATGTTTCCAGGAAAGCTTTCTGCTTAGACAATTTTCAGTTGGAGTGTGTGATCTTAGACTGTATGCTGTACAGAATGCAATTACTTTATGTGTATCCCAGTACCTTACTAATCAGGTCTTGATGATTACTTGTCTCCTGAAATTTATTGCATAATTACAATATTGAAAGTTTATAAGTAAGCAAATGTAGTGGCATTTCTTTTCGTTTGGCAAATCTTCTGGGAAATGGTTAACTTCTTTATATGGGTGATGTTGGCTTGTATATTAATGCAAGTTRGATGTGTTGGAAAGTGTTATTTTTCAGCCCTGTGTTGTGTCTYTAACTTACCCTAAACTACTTTTTTAAATATCTGAGAGATCATCTATCCCCAAGGATTGGGATACCCAGACAAATACTCAAAGAATATGTAAGGAACAGCAGCAGAATTTTGAGAAAGTTTGTAACCTCTTTTCAAGCTGAAGAAATAGAGGTTTCTTGTATTAAAAAAAACAGTTGACCCATAGAATGCATGTCTGCTAATTAGAAAGCAAAGTGGATTACTGTCCTCAAGCTTCAAAGATAAATTGCAGTCCCTCCCCAGCTCCCTTCTATGGTGGTTTGTCATTCAGAAACTGCTCTCTCAATATCCCTGATGGAGTGCTCCCTGGCCAGCTAGAGCTTCCTGCAGTCTTATGTCCCATTGTACTACTGGACAGTGCAATTACCTCAGACTTGAGCTTGATAAGCCTGCAGAGCAGTCCTTGAGCCTGGGTATATAAAGATGCGATGAACACGTTTCATGAGCCTATTTAGTTGCTGTGAAAAGAAAATCATCTTGTGTCAGTATTTTCCTGTTCAGTACCAAAATCCCCAGTTAAATACAAATGTTAGAACAGGTGAGATTCTGTTAATTTACAAAGAAAAGACTTACATCCTCCATACTGTT
>JAYKAV010003469.1:209577-250363 GCA_035582835.1 Phoebastria nigripes | reverse complement strand
TTTGTTTTGATTTTTTTTTCTTTTCCTGTTAGATAGCAAAGATAGTTCTGCAAAGGGAACTTCTTCAATGTCTGTAAGTCAGCTGAAATAGCTATTGGAGAAAATACAGGCCCTGTTGTTGGGCTGGGTATGAGCTTGTTACTAGTGCTTACAATTTTTTTTCTTTAAAGCTTAAGGAGGGCTCAATAATAAGTTGAGAATCTACAATGGTAATAACATAAATAAGTTTACGCCTGTACCAAACATGAGTATTTTTAAGGCTGCTGTGTTAGTTTAAAAGCATGTGATTTCCAGTTTACAATGTTAATATTTCTCACATTGGATGTCTGTTTAGTTTCTTCTTCAGTACTTACTGCGTTTCCAACAGCAAGAACCATGCTCAGAACACAAGAAAGCAACAGGAATTGCATTTTCAGAGGGAGTCCTGTGAAGCAGATTGAAAACAAAGACTTAGTCTCCTGGCTTTTGCAAAAGGAAAGACCTGGGGGGAGTATAGCTCTCCTCTGTGTAGAGAAAGGAAAATCGGACAGCAGGAGCTGTTCCTAGTTGAGTATGGCTTGTGGTGTGACCCTAACTGTCACTTGTGTACCTTAGTTGCTCACATACGTGGTCAGGATAAGTCATTATGGAATRAAGTTTGCTATGCTTCTGTTTCCTGCTGCCTTGTCTGTGCTTTGAGATCTTGTCAGCATTTTACTTCTCATTATTTTTGTCTTTGATTTTTACCTCTCCCTAATTTTACTCTTTCCTAACAATGCTTATGGAAGCCTTCTGCAATTTTTTGTTTTAAGCAACAGGCATAGCAGCAGAGCATTGGTATTTCTCTGAGTAGTTCTTGTCACATGCTCTTTTTTCAGACTCGCAGAATGGTTGAGGTTGGCAGGGACCTCTGGAGATTTAGTCCATTCCTCAGACACGCTCAAACAGGGTCAGCTAGAGCAAGCTGTCCAGGACTGTCCAGTCAGGTTTTAAGCATCTCCCAGGATGGAGAATCCACAACCTCTGGGCAACCTATGCCAGTGCTTGACCGCTCTCACCGTGGAAAAAAGTTTTTCCTTCCCATTCAGAGTCATGCAGTCTACAGCCATACCCCAAATGATTTTTGTTATGAAATTTAGTCCAGGTAACATTAAAGCRTCTGTATTACCTTTGGATTGCATGTTGAACAGCTGGTCAGTGGATCAGACGAAGTCGGGTGGCATCAGTGATAGTGTTGTGTGAATGTCTGTATATACAGTTTTGACTACTATAGCTTACGTCAGAAAACCACAAGATGTCATGAATCATGCCTACTTAAGACCTTTTGGATGTTTAGTTTACTTCTCAGCTGATAGAGAAGCCAGGTTTTTTTTATATGACCCCTACTAATCCTTGGAGGATTGACAGGTTTGGCAATGGAGGGGTGTGTGTGTTATAAAAGGGATATTTGTTGTGTATTTTTTCAACATAGATATTCTGACTGTAGGGTTCTGCACTTTGGTGATGCTGGAGGAATACTTGGGTGATAATGCCTGGAGTACTGAAGCTGCTAACTGAGAGGGATTGTTACAAATTCAAAATTGACTTCCTTTTTCCTGAAGAAATGGGAACTTGTGAATTAAAGTCACTGCTACCTTCTGAGGCCAGCTGTATACCGGCAGCATACTTGCATTTTGAGAGCTGCGCTTTCTGACATCTGACTATATGCAGGTTAAGCAAAAAGCTATTGAAAGACAAGTCTTTAAGTTTTCAGTTACAGTGCTTGCTTGGTCCTTCTGTTTGGTGATTATTTTAGTAGAAAAGTCTGAACTGGTAAATAAGAAGTTTAAATGAATACATGTATCTGGGGAAAATCTTGTAGGATGCAATTCAGAAGAAGTCAGCATTATGTTTGATCTGTTAGAGACAACTGACATCAACAGCTCATGTCCGCGCTCTTTTCTGCGGACATGTCTGAGGGCGTAAAGCATAATACATACTTGTTGGATCACATGTGCACTTGCAGCTTAATAAGAATGCGAGGTGAACTGTAAATTTGTTACAAAGCATCCTATTTGCCTGTTGTGGAGGCAATAGAGTAGATATTAGTCATAAAGCGCAGGGATGAAAGAACAGAAAGAAGAAAACATGCTTTTTATAGGATTTCCTACATTGGCATGTTTGTGTTTGCACAGTTATTTGTTGACTAGTTGGAAAGATTTTCCTCATCCTTAATAAAAATAACAGTGACTGTAAAAAAAAAAACAAAACCAAAAACAAAAACCAAAAAACACACTAACCCCAAAACAAAACAAAACAAAAAAAAACAAAAAAACCAAAAATCACCAACCCCAAACCAGATAGAAATGGAAATACACTTCAGATATATTTGGGAAATGTGCTGAAATGCTAATCGGTTCTTTTCCTGTAGAGTATATGCAAGGCGATCAAGAGGAAGAACATGTTATCCAGAGTTTATAGCATAAGGATGGTTCTTTGGGGAAGCATTCATGCAAAGCTGATCAGTGTTCTGCCACAAAGTATAAAATTGTGACCCCACACCTGTTGGCATGGACTGTTGAGCTAGAATCCACAGGCAAGGTGGTGGTCACCTGTATTTCCTTCTTTTTGGAGTCTTCCATATGGCTGTGCAGGAGGACTGAAAATTAAACTTAATGCAAACACATCTGGTATCAGTACAACACTGATAAGGAGATTGATCTCCTTTGAAAAGGAGATTCAGATGGCCAAGTCAGTGGAAAGAGATAAGCCAGCTTGCCTTTGGCAGCTATATCCTTCTGGTTTGTTAATGCTGGATCAGATCCTTTTTCCCTCTTTGCACAGAGGGAACCCACTCAACTGAGCAATTTCACTAAATTTTGGAGGAAAGGTTTTGTGAGTTAACTGCTGTTCAGTGCCAGTTTGTGGAAACTGGACAGAGGTGGTGTTGCTCGTTTGTGGTATTTATGGCATTCTGTATGTTCTTAAGCCTAAACTAACAAAATATAGCTAAACTTTTTTCTGTTTTTAAACCTATTTGTGTTGTCTTGAAAGCTCTACTCGCAGTGACTCAAAGAAGCCACCTTTAATGGAGGAGGAGTTCATGCTTGCCTTGAGAGCTGAATGTTCTGCTTTATAGCAGGTGAGACCTAAATGGATGAGAGCAGGCCATTTCTGTTGAATTTATTGTCGTGAGGATTAGTGCATGTAGCTGATGAGGACACTTGCCCTGACACATACAGTTCTAGGTGCTGAGGACAGACTTGATCTACAGAGGACTTAGCAGTGGTTGTCCTGCATCAGAGGGAAGGATTGTCTGGTTGGATGTTATGTCTGTAGCAGTGGGTGCTTTGGCTTAGAGTATGAGGAGAGCAGAAGTGCAGGTTGATGTTTCTCCTGGAATATCCCACATGTTGTCAGTCTTCCATTAGGGTTGGAAGTTATGGCTGCATCCTGGACTTTGATATCCCTTAATGGACCTGTCTAAAAACATCTATCCCCATCTGCTTTTCTTCTTGCTTAACATTGACCTGCTGTTTTAGCTGAAACAGAGGGAAAGTCAGTAGATCAGATAATTTTAGTCTTGTTCATGTTATAACCRGCTGCACGCAGTGGATAAGATTGTGCCATGGTTTAAGTGTGAGCAATGAGTGCATATGTGTGTGTGTGTGTCTGTGTGTCTCAAAGGGTGCCTGAGTCTTGGCAGGAATGTGATTTCACTATTGATTCTCCCTTGTAGAGATGGAAAATACTTATGACTAAACAGATGTTTAATTTAGGTTCATTAAAACTAAATGGAAACAATCAAGTCTACAGAAGGTCAATGAAATTATCACTAACTTTCTTATCTACTTCACAAAATGAAGAAATAATAAAGATTAAAATATTTGTAAGTTAAGCTAGAATAGTAACAATATAGTTAAAGTACTGATGGGGAAACTAGCTTTCATTTATCATCCTTACTCCTAATGTTCTTATAATTTGTAGATTAAGTATTGGTGGTGCTTGCCCCCTCGGGGACTACAAGAGCTCAGGTGAAAATTTTTCTTGTGCTGTGACTGTAGCATCTATCTATGCATACATTAGCAAATGCTCCTTTTCTGTGTCTTGCAGTGGAAAAGCAGAAGTGGCAGCATCACTGAGAATTTCAAAACAGGTGGGATGCTGATCTGCTCCTTAATACATTAGGTGCTTCATATATCCATGGCTGTAATCATCTTGGTGATGGTCACTGTTTGCCCTGCAGAATTTGGACTGTTTAAAGGAAAATCTTCCATTTGCCCTGATAAATTCAATTTCGTTGTATCTTTTTCTAGTACTTGGTTTGAGCGGAGCAATTGTGAGTATTAGCCTCAGTAGAGAATAGGTCAACCCCTTGTGAGTTGTTCTTGTGTGAACTATATTTGATTGTTTTACGGTGGTTGACTCTTGGCTGTAGAAAGAGCAAATAAGCAATAGGCTGCAGTCAGGCAGAAAAAATGCTGTCAAAATTACTTTCTCTGAGATATTTGAAGTCCCAGTGAAAGGATCTTTTTCAAATGGAATTAGCTCAGAGAATATGCTTTTGTACATGCAATCCAGGTTGACTTATATACACTGCTGTATGATGTTACAGAATGTGAAGTGGGTGACAAGTCAGACTTACGGGAGAAACTATCAGTGAAACTGGTTTTAGTGGGAAATAATCTTTTGTGTAAGAAGTTCCTGTGTTGAAAATAATTGTAGCTTGATTCATTGTCTCCGAGRGCATCAGGCTGGAGACTAGGATTAGCAGCCCTTGCTGGTTCAAGAGCAAATTAGCAAGGGGCAAGTGGACTTCCACTATCTGGCCTCCCAAAACAGCATTTCTGAATCCCATTTTCTTTTCATTGGAAAGGTGACATGGTTCAGGTGAAAGGTGTTTTCTGATCTTCCTTTGTAGGAATAGCATTTGGGGTTTCTTGCTTACAGCAGAGCATGCCTGGAGTGTTTTCAGTGAAGTGCTTGGCTTAAAATAACAAAGTTAATGGGATTCAGGAATAATCTCATTCTGTCCTGTTTTTTATGCCTAAATTGTGCCTGTCTCCAGGCAAGCAAAAGTTGGGAGATGGTGAAAGAAGTAGTTAGCATTTCTTTCTTGGGGAAAAATGGTAGCACTAGTTGGTGCTCCTGTGGGAGGAAGGAAGAATGTGCCTGCTAAGGAGAATAAGGAGGTGTTGGAGCTGTGATATCCTCTGCTCCTTGTGATGGTAGACCTGTTGCTAATCAGTCTTTTGACATGCATCCACACTCACCATGCTCATACAATTAGCTCATTACACAGTTTGTAAGCAGGAATTCTGCTGTGTGGCATTGGTACTATTACTGTTGCGTTTCAAGAGGTGGGGGAAGAAATATCTGAAAAGCACTGATTTTTTTCATGTATTTCAAGAATTATGGTTTAAGGACTGGTGTATACAATCTATACTTTAGTTTCTTCTCCTCCCTTAAATCTAAAATGAAATTTCCATTGAACTGTTGCCTTGATACCTTTTCTTTGACAAAGTTCTGACAAAACCCATATATCTAGGTAGACTTTTATTTGAGGGTTCTCTGCAGAATGTTAAGCTGACAATACAGTAAATACAGGAAACAAGTCCTATTTCAAGGTAGTTTTCTTCAGTGTATGGTAAAATCCACATCCTATAATTCTACTGAAGAGTTTTGTGAACAGGTCAGTTCAGTCATCAGGTTAGTACTACTTATTGGTTCAGAGAGATCATGGGTACATGAGGGGAAAACACTGATTGTTTAGCTATGAACCACTTGGGAGTAGTTAAATTTTTCTGCTGTTAATGAATGTAGAACTTTTCTGCACTTGTGTTATTTGGTAAGAATGCAGTGAACCTTATGCCACCTTTGTCTTGAAAACCATGAAGCTGTTAATTACAGAAACAAATGGGATTCACATATTTCACCAGTTTTAGTGCAGCACCGGGATTCTGTTCAGCCAGGCTCAGAACAGGAGACTTTCATTTATGTCTTCTGCAACAAAGAAGAAAATAATGTTATTAACATTTGATGCCAAAGAGACATTTTTATGGTATATCACTATCAAGAAAGTGATACACTAAAGTTTGAGGGCTCATGTAAGGAAACACTATCCCTAACAAAAACCAAGTATGGTTGCTGCTATCATATTCAGGAGCCATTCATTTAGACCCTTCTTGATAGGTGCTTTCTTGTTTCTAGTGTTAGGTCTCCTTGATCTGTTTGTGAGCCAAGAATCCTTTCCACCCCCTTCACAAATGACTGACCCTAAACCCCTCTTTGGATGAACAGTCATTGGCAGCAGTATATGTGTATTATGATAACTCCTCACAGCTTACTTCCACATGTGGTTTGTGACTGGTAAATTGTCATCAGAAGAGCTGGAAAAATTCTGGGAAGAGTGAAGGCTCTGCATGTCTGACCTCTGACCAGAATCAGCCTCCGCTTAAAATTAGGGAGTTGCTAGTAGGATTTTGAACACATTTCTTCAGTCTGCATGTTTAGTCAAACACCTTCTGTCACATAACTGTTCTAGGATTAACCTGTGCTACTGCTACTGTTGCTTAATGACTGGCAGTATTGTTCAGCTGTCACTCAGGGCCAGATCAGAAGATGGTAGATTGTGAAAGAATGCCTTAGGTTGAATGTAATCATGTAAATCTCAAATTGCTATCATGATGACTTCTGTTTAGCTGCTGCCTAATTCTAGAGACATCACCAGCACAGTAGTACCTAGCTTTTCACTTTCCTAGAGAAGTCTCAATGTGGATTGAGCTGAACCAAACATACRGCTAGCCCATTTAGGATTCAGAAACTGTCCCTGCCTCTGCCTAAGCCTCCTGATGCATGCAGTCTGGTGGGCACCATCTGAGCATGTGCTGCATCTGACAGATTAGGTAAAATAGACGGTTTGGCCTGCAACTATAGCATGATGACTGCATTTGTGTTGTATATAGTGACCTAGAGGCGAGCATAGTTACTTGGTCAGTGAGAGATCTTGGTGTTTTTTCCCTACTTGCCTTGAGATCTTTAAATGCATTTTCAATCAATATGCTTTGACCACTGATTTAAAAGTACACACTCGCTTCGCCTTTCCTTTGGCACTGAAGGATAAAATAGAGTGTTTCCTGAGAGACAGACATGCAGAACATAGAGGTTCAGACACCACACAGGAATGATTCAATATTTAGTACAAACTACTTCCCAAATTTTTCCTCATGGAAAAGATAACTTTTTCCTATCTTTATAAAACAATTAAGAACCTTGCACCTTTTGCAGTCTTGTCGTTACTGTTCCATTTGCCTCTGTGCACAGTAGCCATGAGCTTCTGGCTACAATTTCTTTCCTGTATGTTGTGGTCTGAGAATGTGCCTAGTCTTGATAGGAACATTTTGTCCTGTACATCTGTCTGTTCTTTTAGGTTTACCTTCCTTAATCCCAAAGCAGTGGCACCATTCCTTCAAAGCAATGAGTTTGTCTTGGTCTCCATCACACTCTTGGAAGAAACGGGTTATGCAGTGTTCCATGGGAACAAGGGAGGCTCTCAAAGGTGCGAGCTCCGAGTGTGTTAATAATCTGAAAGAAAGAGCAGGTATGTAGAGTTGTATTTCATTAATAAATCGTCAGGATCATCAAAGATGAACTAAGCTGCTAGAAGATGACAATGGTGGCTTTGACAGAGATGCCCCAGTGGATTCTGTTGTGGTGCTTCTGTAGTGAATCTGTCCTAGGTCATTATGATGATGTATAATACCTGATAAACTAAACTGTTTTAACTGCTATTTGTTTGCTGACATTTTTTTCTAGAACAAGTATTACTGTGACTTGTTCACAACTCATCAGTTGTGGAGTTTTGCCATTAATGTTCAGGAGATCAAGCTTGCAAAGGTGCTTAGCTATGTTCTAAGACAGTAGGTGTGATCAGCATGAGGTATTGAGGGCCTGCAGCCTTGAAACATGGATTCCACCACCAAGTGTCATGACCAAGAGCCTGAAATCTGAGACACATTCTCAGAAGCTGGAGGCTTCCTCTGTGACACTGGTGGTGTCTTACCATATCTGCTCCTTAAACTGAGAGACTTCCATAGTATTAGTTGAAAACTATGGGTACCTCACTAGTGAATTATTGCTGACAGGCCTCTGCCCTTTGTACTTACCCTGCTGCTCTTAGCTTCAGTAATAACAGGATCTCATGAGCCTTGTTTTCTTCCAGGATCAGGGCATTAGTAGCTATTAAGACACTGTAGAGCTTAAGATGTAATATATGATTGTGAAAAGCAAGAAGATAGCAGGTTCTGACCTAAGACATGGCTCCAGCAAAACAATGAGAGAAGTTCTGTGTTAGAGATTAATGCCTCCTTAGAAAGAGGAGGATACTGGCTTCTATTAGCTGAGGGACTAGTCCTGTATGGAGACAATCCTCCGAGTGGTTTAGAAAAGTAAAACAGCCTGAGCTTAAACAGCAAATCAGAACTGAACCTGCAAAGATTTTTTTTTTTACCTGTCAACAGGGTGCTGATCAAGCTGATGAAACTGCCAGTGCACAGGATACACATACATGTGATAATTTTTCTCAAAGTCGTGCAGGAGCAGCTCAACTGTGTGGTTGCCAGCCATGAGGCGCTTGTCATTCTGGTAGATTTTTTTGACCTGAACACAACAGAGAAATTGCTACTTTTTGTTTAGGGATGAAGATCTGTCCTGAAGAGAACTATCCAGCGAGGAGGTGGTTTAGAGAAATGAAACTTGATAAAATACCACTGTGGAAATGGGTTTTAGTGTTTGTGACCATATACAGCATGAAAAGCTTGCCTCAAGTAGTCCAGATGATTTTTGTTGCTGTCCATGTCAACTTTGGTAGCAACTAGAAGGGAAGTAAAATTCTTGTGGCCTAATCATCAGACTCAGCTAAGCAGGGCAGTAGCCTCAGGTTGGTAGGAGATGAAACCAATTTTATCACATTTGTTGATCTTCTGTCCTGAGGCAAGCAACTCAGCTTTTGGTGTGAAATAAGCCATCTCAGAAATCATCTAATTCGTACCATTTAGTATGAGATGTTCYGGGTAGGTCAATGTCCCTCTTGGTAACTTGTGTAAGTAGTCTTTGGTGTTGCTCAAGAATATTTTGTATAAACCTGCTGTGACCTACTGCATGCACCTCCTACTCCAGAGTTAGAGCAGCCCAGGTCTTGGTTTAACTTAAACTATTTTCTAACAGTTATGGCTTTTTAGGCAGTTATGGCATCTATATCTTCAAAAACAAACTACTGTCACCAATTCACTTGACATAAATCCTTCTCTAAAAAAAGGCCCAATGGTAATAGATGCTTACTCTGTTTTAAGCCAATGTAGTGTGATGCTGCAGGTCTACTGGATGGTAGAAAGCAGCTCTTTTCTCGTAAAACTGAGCATCAGACTTGTGTAATTTTATAGCCCTTGAATATCATGGTGTATGTGGCTGGATTAAAAAGTGCAAACGATACCCTTGAGTCCATTTTCAGGTACTTTTGTATTGATGGCCAAGTACAAGGTGTGCCTCAAGAACAGAAGAGGAGCTACTTTTGGTTGGTCCAAGGCAGGGATCCCCTGCCCCCATGAGGGTCCCCTAAACTCTGTATTGTAATTCTGTCTCAAATCATGCTGCGTGACTGCCCAGTCACTCAGTCTCATGAGATCCTTGAGCAGTTTTCTTCATGGTGAGTCCAAGTCTGTCCTTCCTTCCTTTGCATACCTGTGCATTGTCAGCAGACTTTGTCCCCTACCTTCCTCTTCTAGGTCACTTAACGAAAGCTGAATGGCACAAGTCCTTTCAACCCGTGGGACTCCACAGGTGAGCTCTTGGCTGGCTGTTCCCTTTTATTCTGTCTTTTAGTTATCCATACCCAGACCTTCCAACTTATGGCTGCTTAGTTTCCTCAAGTCCTTTGGAAAATRGCATTGACTGCATGAATTGGGTCATCCTTATCTACGTATTAGTTGATCTTTCCAAGAGGTTTGTCACAAAGCACTTCCCTGAACAGAAGCCGTTTCATGCCTTCTCAAGTGAATGATGTTTATCTAGGTGTGCACTAATTCTTTTCTGGCTTTTCTGCCTCTTGTCTGTAAACACTGACTTCAAAGTAATACACTTGGCTTGCATTTGCTTCAAAGTAATACACTTGGCTTGCATTTGCTTGGACAAAAGCAGCATTCATAGCAGAAATGTGTCTCAGCTTAAATGAGTGCAAGGGGATGTGTAAGTGTATTTTGCAACTTGTGAATCTAATTGAGTCTAAATTGCCTTAACCAGAAAAGGAATGCTCATAGGAAATGGGAGAACTTGTAAGATGTGAATCACTTTTTTTCACGTGGTTARTCCGGCTCTAACAATGTAACTGCATGGTCTTATTTGAAAAGGATTGCTGACCTTRCTCCTTTGCTTTTCAGTTAGAAATCCAGAAKTATCCAGATCACGTTCATAATATTGCATAAGGATGTTTTTGAGCCAGTCTCGCATCCGGAGGGGGAACTGATCCACTTCATAATCAGTACAGTGGGGGATGTCTGTGCCAAACAGGAAAGCTTTTGTTAACAAGTGATCTGTGAAGTCCCTGTTCAAGCATTTCTCAGCCAAGTTAGATTTGATTCTCACTAGCAAACTTCCAGTTAAGCTTAAAATTGATGGAGCTGTTAATACATAAAATTGGGAATGCAACTAATGGGTTCAATTATAAATCTATAATTCTTCAGTGCACATGCTTAAGCAGTTGTGCAAGCCACAACCTTTATATATCTRTGCAGCTTCTGAGCAGAGTTGTGCAGTGAAACTGTTATCAGTCAGTTGCATGAAAGCAGAGTTCTTGACAGCAAAGGAATTTTCTGGCTGAGAGTGCACTTTCCTCCCAGGGTATGCAGCAGTTGAAGAGCTTGGAAATCRGTTCTGGCTTTTAGATCCTGACTTCTGCTTTTGGCAACTAAGTAGTTTTTTGGGGGTTTTTTTGGACTTGACATTTTCATTTATTAACTGGCTGGTTATTAAACTGGCTAAATACTGGTCTTCTGGTCAAGGTAATAAAAAAACATCTCCAGATGCTATAGCAATGAGAGCATGTAGGACAGTGCAGGGAGAAGACAGGGTTGACAACAAATTGGTGTAAGCACAGGAGGGATGTCTTTAGGATTCAGATGCTTAATACCCTTAACATGTTTAGGGTTTGAAGGTCTTAATTGGCAGATAATTCATGCAGAAGGGGGAGAGCACAGGAAGAAAGCAGATAACTTAGGGCTAGCTGGTGGTTAAGGCTACTGGCTCTTTGTACCTAGGTGAATTCTTCATAGAAAAATAAGCCTTACATTTGCAGGAGCCCATATAGTCTAGGTGCAACTGGCGTCCCATTTTTGTCCCTTCAAGTTGACATTTGGTGCCAAAGAGTTGACATGTGCCATCGTAAGTCTTATTATCCGTACCACAAACCTAGAGGAGTGAAAAACAAAACCACCACCACTGTGTTGAGAAAAATTCTGGTCACTCATATAGGCATTACAATAATAAAAGTATCGTTAACATATGGTGTAGCAGTTGTGAATACCCACAGGAAATACATGTGATCAGAAGTATTGAAAACTGTAGTTGTTATATGCCTACATAAGGATTAGTTTCTGTACTTACATACCCAGTTTCGAGACACTTGAATTTATTTT
Source organism: Phoebastria nigripes (assembly GCA_035582835.1). Lineage (NCBI taxonomy): Eukaryota > Metazoa > Chordata > Aves > Procellariiformes > Diomedeidae > Phoebastria > Phoebastria nigripes. Next base: position 238,718 of record JAYKAV010003469.1, on the reverse strand, counting down.
TGTGTGGTAGTAATATAGTTTCTGAGATGGTACAGGATTATTACACTAGATATGTACTAGTATTCAGTATATGCTTTAAAACAGCAAATGGATAAATAGAACAATAGAACTTTTAGTGACAGAGAAAAGCTATGATCCCTGAGAGACTAAGTGAAGCAAATCACTTTAGGTACTATGTAGCTACATGTGTTAATACTATTCTCAAGCTATAGTCAGTGAATTTGGGTACTTTATACTTACTTTTACAATTACTGGAATCACCCAAACCCACTTGCATGCTTTTTAGGGTAGAATTATTCTAAATAATGGCAGGGGAATGTGTTATCTTGTAAACATTTTAGTTGGCTTTCCCCCATGCACTGAATGAAATACTTACATGCTCATAGTCTTTGGTGGAAGGGCAAGCAGCAGGATCTTGGCAAATACAGCTGGGTTTCCCTTGTTTGTCCACATGGCAGACTTTACCTCTTCTGCAGTGGAAGTTCCTACATGAGTCTAGCGATCACAGCAAGAAGGAGGGACTGTTAGAGGGGATGGGACGAAGCCAAGTATTTCTGTCAGGTACTACTGATGGTCAAAGCAAAATACAGCCCAATATTCACCAAGTCAAGTGCTTTTTGTAAGTTTGTTAAAATGCAGCTGGATCTTGTATTGAATAAAGCAAGCCAAACTTTAAGTGAGGATTTTTGTGAGACTTCTAGCAGTCCCAGGTTTGAGTTGGATGGGGAAATAAATTTCTCAGAAAAAGCTGTTTCTTCTATAAGGACTGACATTCACTTCCAGCTTCCTTTAGTGAAACATATCCCATCTGTCCTTGCTGGACAAGCACTGGTGTTTGTTCCACTCCTAGTTGAATTCAAGCTACTGTTCTGAAACTGAATGGTTTCAAATGCAAGGTAATTCCCATTCCTGTATAACTGACACAAAAATGTGTGTACTGTCTACAAATGTTTTTCACAAACAAATGAGGAAATCCAAGGGTGTATGGAAGGGATTCCCTGGGAACATAACTGCGATGCAGGATTATGCACAAGCACAGTTCAGTCATGTGAAATCATGTGCTGCCAAAGGCAGAAAAGAAATGCAGACCAGCAGATTCCCCAGCCACAGAGAGTTAGCAGTTACATGATGGCTTTGCTTGTGGCTTACCCAGGAGAGCCTTCTCACTCCTGTTGCTTGTGCTTTCCATCTCACCATAGGAACTGCCTGTAGTCTTAACCTGTACAGTCACAGAGACATAAGCAGAAGTTGTGGTAAATCTTGGGAAGAAAAAAATACTTGGACAAAATTTTTTCAGGTACAAATATAGAGCTGACTGAGGCACAGTTTGCTCTGCTTGCAGCAGAAAGAGGTTGCTATGCAAAATGTGTGAGAAGTGCATAAAGTCTCTGGTAGTATTAAGGTGCTCTGTTATTTGGAAAAAAAAAAGTAAGAGGTGGAGAGAGAGAAACAGGAGCTCAGTAAGGCCTGGAGTTCTGCAGTGCTTGACATACAGCGGTGTAGTGCCTCGAGGTTGGCAGAATTGGTGCTTGAAGTCTTAGTTCGTACCGGGGCCCTCAAGGTCAGCGAGCATGAGCTGCCTCTCAATAGTGCCTGGGAGCAGCAGCACTGTGAGCTGCCAGGCCAGACGCATGAAGCAGGAAGAGAAGGGAAGGATGTGTCTTCAGTTCTGACCCTTCTTTGCYGCTGTGGGGAGGTGCCTGCCCTCATTCAAATTGATACCTTCTATCATTTTTTTAATATTACAGATCCTTATTTAACAGCCATAGGAAAACTCACTCCTTTCTTTTGAAGAACACTCCTGGTAGTCCACTGGTTATCTAATGGCTGACCGGGGTACGGGAGATCTGGGGGCAACATCCTCCTTTGAAGGGACAAAGCTCACATCCTTCATCTTGTGTGAAAGTGCCCTAGCCACTAGAATGGTAATTATTCTGGGGACTCTAGCCCTGCCTTTCCAAGCTGTTCAATTTTGTATGCTAGTGTTTAAAATGTTTGGGAGAGAGGAGTGAACAGGCTTTCATAGTCGGCTTGAGACTGGGTTCCAGGTTTTGTATCTCTGTATCCATATTTATTTGTATGTTTCATTACACAGCCCATCGGGGCTGGAGCTCTTACATGAGTTGTGCTCRCTTCCTTTCTGGTGCAATTCATCTAAATATTATATGTGAAGTGACACAGCATGAACCAGATGAATAGTGAATAAAAGGGGAGATGAGAATTCTGCATATCAATAAATTATTACACCTGTGTTTCTCCAAAATGTCCTTTCAATCATCAGGAATTTAAATTTAGGACTGGTTCCCTCCCCCCTTTTTCTAGTATTCCAACTTTATTTTAAAGAGAATTTACCTTGTCTTCACTTTCCATTGAATTCATGCTCTGAACAGAGCTACTCGTTTCCAGTTGTTGCTCGCTGTCAGAATTGGGTGGCTCATGATCATAATCATCTTGTTCAGAGTGAATAAGGTCTTTAATCTTGACATCTTGATAATCCTCGGTCTCTCTACGAAGTGCAGCATCATCTTCGGTGGTTCCTTCCCCTTTGAGCTCAGTACTGGTGCTCTCCTGGTCATTACTCTGGATTCTCTCCTCTTCCTCAGAGGCTGCTTCTTTCCAGGTATTGCTGAGATCTTCCTCGCCATCAACATCACTACTGTCGTGACCACCATCATCATCAACATTACTGCCCTCCGTATCTTGTCTTTTCACCGCTGTGTCGTGATCACTCTGATAGTTTCCTTGAATATTGTCTTTCCTCTCTTGGCTTTGCTGTTTGTCATCCTGATCTTCGTTACGGGTTTTTTGAGAGAGGGGGATTTCTTCTTTATAGGGCTTCTTCTGGCTGTTCTCCCGCTCTTTTTCCTCTAGGTCAAATTTCTCACCATGTCTCTTGGTTATCCAGATTGGTTGACTGGAGTCTCTCAGGATTTCATCAGATTGCATACTGTTTTCATTTTGCTGTCTTTTGTATTGGTTACCTTGATTTGTCTGGTGGCCTTTGTGCTTCATATCTCTGTAATCAGTTTCTTCACCCCATTCCTCATCCTCTTCTTCCACACCTTCATTGCTTTCACTGTTTTTTTCAGATAGGCCAACTGTATTTTTATTATATTTCCATGTGTTACGCTCATGATCAAGACTGAGAGCATCCACTGGATTTTCTGCATTGCCCAGAACGTGTTGATGGGCTGTATTGCTGTGTTTCTCATGCTTCCTAAACTGGTAATGCTCAGAGCTGGACTGTTCTCTGCTGCTGCTTCCAGAGTCCCTGTCCTGGTTATCAGAAGCCAAACCTGGTTTATTGTGCAGTGCAAGGAAATTGATGCTTTTTAGGCTATTTTTCACTTGATGCTCACTACTGGTTCTTCCTTGTTTTCTAGTGGTCTGCGGCTCATCCCTGTGCTCAGTGTCTGGTACTGATACCTCTGGTTTTAGGTTTTTGTGACTGGGCAGCAAATCACCCTTGTCTATATACCCTGTGTTCTCTTCCTTTAGGGCTTCAGGATTAATATCTTCAGTCTTAAAAAAAAAAAGCAGATTAATAAATCTTAGAATTTATTTGAAGTCAATGCAATGTTATTTTTGCCTTGTATTACAAAGCATGATACTGACTTTGTTTTCTTTGTAAATGCTCCTCTTAAGCTAGCCCAGAGCATGAAATTCACAGCTGATGTAATTTCCATTTCTCAGCAAATTTGTTTATCTGTCCCTTCTTTTATTGCTGGAGTTTCTGAAGGAGTCTATGCAAATCCGTTTAAGATCTCATAGGAGATAGATGCATATGGGTGTCTTGTGAAATCTCAAAATTCTTAATTAGTAATTTAGTGTCATAACTTCAGGCACTTGTAGGCTGCAGTAATTATCCCTTACCTCAGAGAAGAGGGATGTGATGCTCATCTTCCTACACAGATAAATGGGAGATGGGGGAAAAGAGGGGCAGGGAAAAGAGAGCACCTTTYACAAGGTGTTGTGGTAGTAATTCCTGAGGAGTGCACTGCATCTTAACTATTTCATAAGCAACGTATTAATCTACTTTGAGTCTGATACATTGTTTCCTAGCTGAATTCATCAGGAACTATTGTATTTGGTGGCAACTACTGTATCATAAGCTGGCTAGCAGGAGTTGTAGGTGTTTGAGTGGCCTTTTTTTTTTGCATGCTGTCAAGCCAATAGCAAAACTAGTAACTTCAGTGGAAAAAGTTCAAATGCTCAAGGAGAAAGCAGGTACTAAAATGACTGTTAGCTCTTGCTGCAGCAATTGCCTTTCTGCTGCTGTTAGCATCACAGCAGCTGCTGGGTGGGTACAGGCACTTCCAATAGCACAACATCTGATGTATTTCTGAACAACACCTATGGATGTTCAGTGTTGCTTATTGCTTACTAAATATAGCACCTGATGCTGATTTTCCTTAAAGCTTTTGGGGGGTTTATTTATGAAGATGAGATCTTCTCAGTGCCCAACTTTGCTGGAATAGCATTTCGTGTAGTGTGGGCAGAGTCATGACTGCTTGGAAACAAACACTCCATTAACAAATACTTCTACAAATTTAAAAAAATGGTAGGATTAGAAATATTAATTTGGCTCTTGGTGGATGAGCTATATCCTATTTCCTAATGTCAAGGTGGTATGTGAATGTTTTACAAGTTTGTCTTTTGCCTAGTGTAGGCTTTTGCTGATGCAGGAAAAGTACTAGGCAATATATTCGCTATGTCATTTCCAACTCTTTCAGGGAAAGATTGTATGTTTGCTCCAGCCTAACAGAAATTCAGTGAAGAGCTTTTCCAGATTAAATGCACATTTCTTGAAGACCTTATAAAAAGTGATCTATGTGTTACCAAGCGTCTCAAGCTGATAATAAAATATTTGAAAATTAATTTTTGAGAACAGGGTTTTTTACATGTGTTTTTGGGCACTGCTGTGTACAACATATTATAGGTCTTTAAGCAAAAAGCCTTCTGTGAAGGGCTTCCAGTTCTATAGAGTTAGAAAATACAAGGCCAAACAGTCATTAAGATTGTCTATTATGGGTGCCTGTATTTGAAGCAGTAGTTTGAGAAGGATGTGGCTTGTGTCTTGATAGGAAGCCTCGTTATGCGCCACAACCTCAATGCAGAGATGTGCCTGGATGTGGCTTTCAGCTGCCGCTTTTTGTTATACGTTTGTCCCCAGGATAAAATAAATTTTTAGAACTTGGTTGCTTGTAAAGATACTAGGTTCTCTTAATACGATGGCAAATTTCAGTCCATGTAGCTGTAATTAGGTACTGTTAGGGGACAACTGGCCTTTGATAGATGTTGCCTATTCACTTGGAACTGATGATTTGTCGGGTATTGCAATGATTTGTTTTGATGCAAGTATCTTCTGTATGAGTTGTTTCTGGGAGACAGCTGTAGGCTGCAAACTAGTGTTTATACCATAATTTGTTCTGCTGGATACTTCATTAGGAAAAGTTAATTTTTTGGTTTTCATAATGCAGAGCACCATCCGGATTGACATGAAATGCATCTGGAAAGCTGCACAGAGTGGGATATAATTCATAATTAAAGAAGAAGGTTAGCATAAGAGTTGGGATTTTGCGTTTCTTACTACGGAGCATGCTCTGAATTTAGTTGTTCCAAAACATCCATTGGCTTGGAGCCGAGGTCCGTTGTGTCTGAACCAAAAATGCTCACCAGAATGGTGCAATAAAGGAATTTTAATTTGGGTCAACCATGAATGCAAAATTGTGAGCTCTTTCATTAGCATGTATATATGGCATAGGGCTGCTGAAGTCATCTGTCTCATTACCATCAGGGCTGTGTATCTGGCTTGTCAGCCACCGTGTACTTTTCCAAGATGAGCTGTATCTGATGTCCTGTATTGTGAATAATGAAACATATGGTGGCTAAAATTCTTATATGTTTGAGACTGCATATGATCACTTGGTGTGATAAATTGAGGATTGCATCCTCCTTGTTTACTGGAGCAGCGATAACCACAAGTTCAACTGTTAGTGGAGCTTATTGTTTGTACGAATATGGGTGTAATGATTATATGTGGGGATTCATTTAAGGTAATTTTTTCAAATAAGTGAAATTTCTGTTGTGAGCTTTAGATTTTGTCCTGTTCTGTTTCTAGCTATGTAATGTGTGAGGCATGAAAAGCTTGGTACTAATTTTTGGGGTGAGGGGGCCTACATTTTTTTTAACCTAAATCAATTTGCCAACCACTACATATGTGCTAATGTGTTTTATATATTTGAGATTAATAATATAGGTTGCCTCTTAATGTTTAAAGAACAAGAAGAGTACCTTTTCTGGAGTTTTCTGTCCACGGGTTCCGAGTTTGTAGTTTAAGGGATGGGTCTAGAATAGACAAATATATTCAATATCTGCATGTAAATAAAAATCTTGTACAGGTCAATGGGATAACATAGAGTATTCACAGAATGGGAAATTAAGTGTCCAGTAATAATAGCATGATGAGGACTTACTGGAATAGCAAAAGCTGATCCTACAAGACAAATGAAAAGAGCTACAGCCTTCATGCTTTTTAGATCTTGTAGAGGACAATAGTTAATGGTACAGTGGTAGGGTTTAGAGGTTTCCTTTCTGCAAGAAACATGAAAAGAAATAAAGTTAGGATTTGGGTATAATGGTCTAGAAATGACTGATGGAAGCAACGTAGTGGCTGCTGTAACTTGCTTAGTCTTAAGACCCACAAAATTTCCATGCAGCATGCAGTTGTATGTAAACTCAGGTGTTAGACCAGCTTATCTAGAGGACACTTTGGTCTTAGTTCTTTCACAGGACTTAAGCTGTATGCTGTGTTCACAAACTCTAGTGGTGTTACTGAAAGGCAGAGTTATGAATGTACATAGGCTCAGCCCTGTAAATCTTTATCCACTCTTCTGAGATACTGCTTTGTGAAAAATGTCCCTTATTTAGTTCTGAGACAATGCCTGTTTGAGGCATCTCTACAGCCAAGGTGTCTCCTGGCTGCTCTCCTTTGAGGCTGTAGTAGGAAGAATTAAGTGGTGAAGTTCTGCTCAGCAGGTCTCAAAGCCCAGAAATGCTGTCTGGGCTGCTTGATGGATGGGTGCAGTCCTGCTTTGGAAGCAACAAACCCAACTCTGCTGCGCACTAGTGTGCGAGATGAATGGCTGGAAAAACATGCAATGCATTAGGAATTTCTTCAGTCTATGCTTATGTCCTCATGTGAGTGAAACACAGGCAACTCATTTTTACCTTGGATGTCACCAGAAAATTTTCTCACTTTTGCAGTGCACGTGAACTGGAAGTGTCTATGGCTGTAGCTGTATCACTGGGAGAAGCAAAAATAAACAAGTCATACTGTTTCTGTTTCCCCTTCTTTTTTTTTTTTTTACTGTATTACTTGCTTATTCTTCTTAATTTCCTCCTGGTTTTTTTTCTATATTCATATGGAATCAGTAGGATTTTCACTCTGCTTCTGTTCTCATTCTACTGGCTGTTCTTCCTTGGAAATTGTCTTCTCAGTCTTCACCCCCCTCCCCCTTGCCCTTTAAAATATTTTCACTTTCCACCTAACGTATGTCCTTTTTCATTGCTTCCCCCTTTCCTAATGAAACACGTATCACCGTGTCCTTAGTTGAAGAACATCGTGTTGAACTCACTRGCGTATGAGGAAACTGGCAGTGGTTTCAGCCAGTTAGGTCAACCATACTCAACCACATGAGGCTCAACGTATGGTTTTAAAATAATGTTCACCCAGATGGTTTTTCTTGAGGAGGGGGAGGAACCCAAAACCCCAAAAGGAGAATTCCAGGGGAGCTTGTGTTTATGGGAGCCAGAATGATGAAGCAAGAACCAAGGACTCTGAGCATTACATTGATTTTTGGTGTAGAAGCTTGGAAAAGCATCCTGGCTACTGCTGTGCTTAGATCTGAAGTGTACACTTTGGAAGATCCTGTGTTATACATTATTTAATGTCATTATCTTTTAGTTAATGAAGAGCAAAATTCTTTGTTAGTGGGGCATATTAGTATGCAGACSATTTTTCTTGCAGTTAACTGATTTAGTCCTCAAATTATCTCTTATCTAATTATCTATTATCTCTTTGGCATCCAGAGTTAGTTGTTTAAGATCTTTTCAGAGGGAAAGACAGAATACAACAAAAGCCATTAATGAGCATATGCAAAATGCCTCACTGGACTGTGTATGGGCAGTCACTTCAGATCAAGGCAAGTTTTGTTAGACTGAGGGTCATGCAGGCGACTTGCCAGAAATGCAGGGGCATAATCCAATTTCATGTATAGCCCTAAAAACTGTATACTGTGCTTTTGAAGGCCTGGCAAGTGACTGAGGAAAGAAGTATTTGAATTAGGTAGTCTTGATTTCTGTTTCTCTCTGCTCCTGGTGAGCAACACAGCTCTGGGCATGTCACTTAACTGAGTTTCTTTTTCTAAAAATCTCATTTTCGTATTTGTTTTGGTAAACTAGTTTGAGAGCTATAAATGAAAAGCTCTGCATGTTGTATTTTATTTATAATTACAATTTTTGAATTTGGCTCTGTCACTGGCTGTAAAAGTTGCCTCTGCCACCTTTGTTGAAATAATGAAAAAGTGGTTGGAATAAATCTGAGTTAAGGTGGCAGGACAGGGCTTTTGTATTTTTCTCTTAGTAACTAGCCCTCAGTGGCCTATAGGAAGCATAAGTCTTTAATTATTGGGGAAGTCTGACCACCTTGAATGGAGTATAGAAACATAGTCTAACTGAGTATCTTKTTTTTCTAGCCACAATAATTCAAATGAGTTGCAAGGATTTAAATATTTCTTCCAGTAGGATAATCTGCCCCAAAAGTTAAGTAGCATTTCAAAACACCCTCTTAAACTGTAATGCATGTGCAAGTATTGCCAGTGTTAATTCCTGATTTTTGCCTTTCTGAATATGGCAGCAATACCAGTTCCTGTGCGGTAAGTGTCTCCTCCCACTGTTTTCAGAGCAAGGAGTTCTAGGGTTTAGATGGTGCCTCATAGTGGACCTGACTGCTCTGTTAACCATGTAATTCTGTGTCTCCGTCCTGTGATACCAGTCCCATTGTGCAGCCAGTACAGGGAACTGTTTGTGACTGGTGGCTGGAAACTGCCAGACAAGTTCAATAGCCATGGTCATAAAGATTTTTTTTCAATGCTGGCAGTACTCATGAAGGGAGAGCAGTAGGGGAAGGTGGGATGACTGTTACAAAAGCTGCAAAGTCAATCACAACAGCCACTTCAACAGGGAGAAAAAAAATACATCTTTGTACAGTGGACTCTGGTCCCTCCTGTCCTCCAGGGGCGAAAGGAGTGTTTCTGTTGGTGTCACTCCATGTTCAGTTAGGCTCCAGGGGCTTGGTTGTGCAATATGCCAAGACCTCTTGCCAGACTCTGGGAGAACCTTTTTGCTTGCTACATGTAATCCATGTGAAGGGTTTTAGGTGGTTTGCTGGAGCAGGAGCCAAGGGATCTGCAGCTTGAAGGGCAAAGCTCTTAAGGGAAAAAAACCCAAGGAACTCTTCCTGCAAGTCTACAGCCGTTTTTGCTGCAAAGGTTATGGCTCATGGCAATGGGATTTTTGTACTTGCTCATTTAGTCTTTCAGTGTTAGAAAGGAAAAGTCATTTTTGCTGAAGTAATAGAATAGATAGCCTGAGCAGGTGCAGAGATGAGACAGATCTTGTGGGTGGTATGTAATATAAGGCAATTAAGATGATGGTGATGGAAGAAATTAAGCATTAGCTAATTGTCGTACAATGCAAGGATCTGCATTGCCACATTCACTTTTTTACACTGAAATCTAAATGTGAAGACACCTTGTTCTTACTTTAATTTCCAAATTTGTCCTACAGAACAGAATTTCTAAAAACAAGCTTTTGTAACATATAAGATTAATAGAACTGTCAGTAAAAACCATTACACAAGAAGCTATTTTAAAAGCAAGCAGACATCCCCTTGGAGAAATGCAGTCGCTATACTCTGCAGGAAAATCTGTAGCAAAACTTAGCCAAAAGATGAATATGAAATTTCTTAATTTTTTTTTTGGACCAAGAAATGAGGAATTTAACAATACTTCAGCTTGAGGTATTGAGAAAGCAATGCTAACTAGGCCCTCCACCCCTTTTTCAGGCTTGGAAAGAAAAATTATGTTTTGCCTGAAACTTGGAGGAGGCAAAGGCTCCGAGTTGTTTATTCCATTGCAGTGGGTTCCCAGCAGGACACATGTAGCTCAGCTTAAAATGGAAAAAAAAAAAAATGCTTTTCTTGATGTGGATGTGATGATTGCTCTGAGTAAACAACCCCTGAATGACCCTTTTTCAGAGGACAGTGCACAGCTGCTGAGCTGAGATGAAGCTAAGGGTGCTTTGGTGTACTCAGTCTTACTGAACACAGATGCAGTGGGCCATGTTAGACAGATCGAAGGTAGGATCCTGCAGCTGCTGCACAGCAAAGTATGTCCAGCTTGTGAGAGTCTCTGCCAGGACTTGAGCAGAGTTGCTTTATGAAGAGGAGTTGCCTCTCTCAGTATGGGCTGCACGCAACAGCCCTGCATTGTCATCTCTGTAGGCAGCTGAGGGTCTGCTGAGCATGGCAAACACCAGTCCCAGCCTGTGATCAGACTTACAGAAGTGTATGATGGGGTAACTGAAACCTCCGATAACATCAGTAGGTTTTAAAAGGTTGAATGCTTATCCATCTGCTTGGTTTGCTGAACTTGCAAACAGTAACACTTTCCCCTCCAGTAAGGAGAGCTGGAAAAATGGATCGCAAGTTAAATGTCAGTTTATCCTTAAGATAAGTGCATTTTAATAAGTGCCATTTAACGGTTCATGATTGTGTGTCTTATGTTTGGAAACCCAAAGGTTATAACTCAACAGTTCAAGTTTTAGCTGAGATGACTGCCTGTGTCCTTCAGCCTTCAGTTGTGGAGACTACTGCTCGGGTTATTTCACTCCTCGTGGTTCTGCAGTTGCTGGCATCTTTGCTGAAACTCAAGTAATGCACTCTTGAGGATCAGAGAGACTACTTGTGAGCTTATCCCTGACAGAAGACTGCACAAGGGCTGCCATTCTAATAGTGTGTCAGCAGTCACTTGAAATACTGATCATGACATTATTTTTGTCTAGAGGGCTTGAAGTAATGGCATCTGGCATGCCTGCTAGTCTTGCCTGTCCTTCTCAGCTGTGCTGTACCACATGCATTTCATACACCAGTCCAGCTCAGTCACCCAGGAATTTCACCAGGGTTCACTGTTTCTCATTGCTTATAGCAGGAAGTCTGCATCTTTAATCGAAAATTAGATAGAATTTCAAGAATAGATGAGATGCCAAGTGCAGTCTTTCCTGCTGTCTCTGTATTTTGTTTCTGATTCACTGTTGTTGTCAGCCACTGAAATAGCAAATCTCATGCAGCTGTGACCTAGCAGGTTGTCTTGCTTTTTGAAATGCCATGCAGAAGTGATTAACTTGCAAAGGCTGTGGCTGAAGGTGACAAATGCCCCATGTTTAACAAAAGAAATCATGCAGACTGACCTACTTTCAGCTCTAGCATTGGCAGAAAACTCTGCATAGGCTTTTGTCGTTAGACCTAACTCTAGAAGATGAAGTTGCCCAATCCCCTGCCATCGCTAATGAGCGTGGATGTTATCTGGCATTTAGAAAAGAGATCTGGAAGACAACGGGTCAACTTTGGAACTCAGTTTCTCATTGTGAAGAATGGGCATGAATGCTCATTTCATGAGAATGAGACTTGGGTAATAAGCTTTTGTAAAGCCTTGAGTCAGGTGAAATGTTTTAAGACACTATGATTTTCATAATTATTAAAATGATAGAGAAGTTTCAGAATTGAGCTTTCATTCATATATCACCAAAGTATCATTAAGAAACCATGTAATGTGATTTTTTTAAATCACCCCATTGAAACTTTTTTGGACTGCAATAAAATTGGATGGCTTGTAATTATTGTAAAAAGTCTCTGCTTGGTGCTATGTCAAGCTTGTTAGCAAGAAATGCTGATGCCGATGTCCACATCCTCACTGTTAAATGCTGTAAAGATATAGTCCTTGTAGCCAGGTGATGATCACAGCACTAATACTCTGAGTGGATGGAGTTTTGTGTACAAGTATTTGTGTACAAGGGGAGATTCATGACTGTGGAAACAGAATCCTCTGTGCAATGCCTGTTCTTTCTATAACCAAGATGTACACATGATACTCTTAAATTGCGACTGGTACAGCACATTCTTTTGTCTAGGTCTGTTTCAAAAGCCCTTGTGAGAGCATGTGTATATGCATGTTATATATGCGTATAAGCTGGTTCATGTGTGTACATATGTAAAAATAAAAGGCAGACTTTGAGGCAGAGATCTGATCTGGTTAAAAGAAGAGATTGTAATAAGAAAATAAATACCAAAGCATAAAACTATTCTACTCATCCTGTACCAGTAAATAGCTACTAATGAGAATTCATCTCTCTGATGCTACCAGTTTTACAGCTGCAAAAGCCATTGGCCATAAGTCCTTGATGGCTGACTGCAAAAAAACCCCAAAAAACAGTATTTCAGGACATGTTAAAACAGTTTTTAAATAAACCTTTCACATTAACTTAATGTAATTGTTTGATCTGTTATGCTTCCCTTCTACCATTCGATTTTATTTTCTACTTGTTGAGATCTGGGTTTTTAGGGCCCTTTTTTTGAGCCCTGTGTAGTTTAAGTCCAGTTCAAGCCAAAAAGAGCTGCTTTGATTTAATTTGAGAAGGGTCAAAATGAGACCTCCTTAGTAGCTAGAATTATTTTCTATATTTGATATCAATTGGTGGGTTTTGTCATCTCCCAGAATCTGCATTTCCTTCATGGATGCCTTGTTTGCTACAGTTTTTTACCAGTTCTACCAACACCTTTGTGAAAGGTTCCTCCAAGACCAGCTCCAGTTTCTACCTCTCCTCTCTGTTATGGGAAAAGAGAGGGGTGAATCTGGTTTTTGTGGCCTTGTCTATTGGATTAAGGTTCCTGAACTGACATTACAGGAGATGGTGACAAGTGTTGGGAAATCAGGTTGCACCGTGGCTTTCAGCTGGACAACTGTATGCTTCTGCAAGAGGCATGTATTTTGCTTGACTCTTGCTGGCCATCACATAATGCTTTATTGTTTTGCAGGATCACAGGGAAAATAATGGTCCCAGCGGTAAGATAAAGGTCATCTTCCTCAACACAATAACAGTGTTTTCTTTTATAAAGAACATTTCTCTCTGTTCTAGGCATAAACGTCTGAAATGATTTATCCTTAAAACAAACAACGATACTCTATGAAAGCTTCAGCTATTTCACAGTAAGTGAAAAAAATTTGCAGAGGGTTAGGTACAAGGCATTCAAAGGTTTTAATTAAAAATAAAGAAGACACAGTACCATAGCAGTAGAAGAGATGTTCCTTCTTGGTTAGCCACTGATGAACTGGAAATCCTTGAGCCTTGCAAAATCTTGCTGCTTTTTCACACTTTTTCCTGTGATGTATTTTGGTATCTGATACGGACTCTCTCAGCAAGTGTGTTTTGCTGTAAGCTTCAGTGAAGGAAGATGATACTCTATGGGTCTTGGTAAAATTAAAGGAAACAATCTCCTAGGCTTCCATGGGATGAGGCGGRGGGTAATGGGCTAGCGTAATTCTGCTGAATTAACTGAATCAGAAAGACCATTTAGTGTTCACAGGCTCTGGGCCAGTGGAGCTCAGCCATTGTGTGGGAAGGACATATTTAGTCTTTTGTGGGGAGGAGAGCCAAAGGGAGTGGATACAATAGTTTCTGCTGCATTGGCTGGCCCCAGAAGCGCTGAACTAAGGGATCAGCTGGGGCAGTCACATTGTGGGCCTGGGGGGAAGTAAAGCACAGAGGATGCCGATCCTTGCTAAACTTTTCAGTGTTGTTTCAATATACTGTACATGGTGCGTGTAAGCCTGTAAAAAGAAAGAAGGTAGAGGAGTGAAGAGCGAAGCTCTAAATTAAAAATGTAAAAAACAGGATTGGTTGGAGAGTCTTGCATAACTCTTAGGAGTTAGCTATTTTGAAGCGGTTGCCATGGCTGTGCTGTCTGTTTGATAGCGATGGTACAGAGCAAGCTGGTGTAAGTGTGAAAACCTCTACAAGTGGTGCCTGCCTGCAACAGATGCTTTGTGGCTTTTGGTTTTGTAATGATTCAGTATTAATGAGTTTAATCTTTCTTTTTTTCTTCTCATTTCATTATTCCATAAAATGTACCTCCTGAGCTGGAATACTTTCTGGGAGGTTCTCAGATCAGAAATAGTGGAGTGGATGCACCAATTTAAGAACAGAGGCACTTCCAGTGGGGTATGCAGTAAAGTCAGCAGATCAGGCCTCCAATTTCCCATTCTGCCAATATCATGTCTTAGTAATGAGGGCGCTTTGCATATTGTGCTGACATGATTGGAAGAGAGGTCAAAGTAAAATGAAACAAAGTGTACGAATGGTAGGAACTGTAATGCAAATGCTGAAAATTCAGTCATTTTCGATAATGTTTTAACATGGTTTTTTTAAGGTTACAGTTTTACTAGCTTCTACTCTGTTCATCCTAAAAGGTAACAGACATTGTGAAGGTGATTAGACAAGATACAGTGAGAAATGTACAAAAATTTACCATGTTTTTTGTGGCCAACTGTGAAATTTATTGTTAATAAAATAAACAATAAAAAAAAAGAGGCTGAAATCACAGCTGAGCCCTCTCTCTGTAGACCAAGCAGAAAATAAAACTTCGACAAAACCCCATGAGAAATTCTTTAAATCCCTTCCCCTTTTATCTCTGCTTCTTTGCCTGGAAACTAATTCATGCTCATTGGAGTTGAAATTCTGCTGGTCTGTCAGCCAGTCAGCGTCTGAAAGGAGCGGTGATATTTCAGAACTTCCCATTTGTTTTTTCTTTTGTTGTGCATTACTAAAAGATGATTGGTTTTTATCTATTCAAAATTTCGTTGTGTGCCATGAGCATCCCTCTTTGTACTATCAGATTAGCTTTATTGGGGGATCAAAGATAAGAGTTTTTCTGTGATTTTTAAATATTCCAGGTATGGACAGATCCTCAGCTAATAAAAGAAAGATATTCAGGTGGCTCCCCAGAAATTTTATGCTAGCTAAGTATTTAGCTCTTTTTCTCATAAGATTTTCAGATAATGGCTATTAACATTGCCTTGAAATTGTTAATTCACAAGAAAGTGCCAGGCTGCGAAGAACCATGCAGGAACCTGAAGCTGAAATTTGTAGGGGTTTGAAGGTTATTGTTGGAAAATGTGTATGTGATTTCTAAGCTTTGCCTGTGTTTAAACAGCTTTCTTGGGACTTACAGGGCGGTGGGGGAAGAAATGTTTTGGTTTTGAGGATGTTGAAGGGTTATACGTTATTATCAAAGGTGTTACATATTTGCAAAATGTTTCATTAAATCAAAATTTCTGGTTTTGTGTTTGACAAAATGCTTTGGCTGAGGAAAGATCCCTAGTTGTTTTCTGAGAGTCATCAGGCGGCTTGAGCTTGTCTCAGAGCCATCAGTACTAGCGAGAAAGTCTGTAGCCAGTCCCACCGTGTCAGGCAGCGTAATTTTTGGAAACCTTTTCATTGATGGATTAATAGTTCTCTCACCAGATAGAGATGCTGTACCATCGTGGTAAAGTATGGGGGTGAGGGGGAAGCCAAGTAGTTGCTGTGCTGGAAAACTGCAACCTAGAAATTATTGTTGTGACTCATTAGATGATTTCATTTGGAAACAGAATAATTATATCCTGTCCCCACCTCTGTTTTACTCAGGAGGAAGGCCTTGAGCACTAGTGTGTTTGACAGCTAGATGACCTTTTAGTGAAGTATATGACTGTGTCAATTCTGGCTCAACAATAGAAAAGCATGAATTCATTTAATACCAGTATTACTCCAGAGGTCCTCATATCCTGGCTTGATCTTTGCTTTGGTTTCCATTKGTGTTTCAGTGCTGTGCTTGTAGCCTGTGTGCTGGATACAAAAATATGCGATGCATCTCGGCAGCCGTGTCAGTGGAGAGACGCTTTCTCATTTCAGTAGACTTTGGACTAAATCCCGATTTAATTACTTAAGACCAGATATTCCCCAAATTGCCTGATCCATGCATGGCCGTTAAACAGCAGTGAATGTGACAGCTTCTATCAACATGTGCTTGAGAAGCATTAAGGTATCACTGTGATTGGAGCATCAGTGGTTGTCTGCTGTACTGTGCAATTATTGATGTACCTCACATGAAATGCCCGGTTTCATTTTAGACTTCGGCTCTTTAATTGCAGCCTACACTGTTACGGTGAAGTCGTGCATTATCCAGTAGGAGGATGGGAAAACTGGACATATAGGGTTCTCCTTAAGAGTATTTTCAGGCAAAATGAGTGCTTACTGGTGAATATTATGTGCTGGTCTTCAGTAAGTCTAACCTGCAGTGAGGAGGAGTACAGCTGTTGGAAGGAAAAAAACTACATGCAGAGGGAAGTGAAAGGGAGAATATGCAGCAAACAATAAAGAAATACTAAACACGGAAGAAAGAAGACAAATGAGTACAGGGAGGTGAAAAAATTTGATTTATCCATGCCTCACTGTGACAGCTGCTAAACGGACATTTGAAACGAAGAAGAAGAAAAGCTCAGAGAAGTTTGTGTTACATTTATTAATATGCCTGTCTTGCATTGTATTCCCTGGCACAAAAGGTCTGTGGGTATGACTGACTTGTGGGGGAGAGGGAGTTAGACTGAAAAGACATTTGTTTTTATTGGAGCTGTCTGCACATCTGCATGCATGTACAGCCATAGGCCTTCAGATCTCTGCCCACAAGAGAGTGGTGTTGAGCCATCCACTTCCATACCA
Source organism: Phoebastria nigripes (assembly GCA_035582835.1). Lineage (NCBI taxonomy): Eukaryota > Metazoa > Chordata > Aves > Procellariiformes > Diomedeidae > Phoebastria > Phoebastria nigripes. Next base: position 221,846 of record JAYKAV010003469.1, on the reverse strand, counting down.
GGTATGAGGGTTCAATTTACAGGTTTTTTAAATGTAAAGTATGTTTTAACCATAGTGCTAGTTCTGATTCACAAATAAAGTTTGACTTTTCCCTCAAATATGCTTTACCCTGAAATGAAAAAATGTAAGCAAATTGGAATTCAAGTGGGGTTTTTAGAGTAGATAAAGAAACTGTGCACATACACTGGCTATTGTATCCATGATATTGTACCTAGCTTATGTGTCCCTGCTTTTTCTCTTTTTACTGGAGGGGAAAAAAAAAGAACCACAAAACAACAGACAGACATGAAACAGTTTGAGTCTGATTACAGGCAGGGCTGATCATGCAGTGCTCTTGTGCATGTGCCATGGCTTCCCCAGTTGTTGCAGATCATAGTCTGCCAGATGGTGTTGATAGGGCTCTAAGTGTATCTCTGGTTGCCTGTTAGTGCTGATCAGGGAATTAAGGGGAGTCTCTGTGTAACTTCCTTACCAAATGGTGCACCTGAAGCCTTTTGTGAGCCTGTGAAATGGCCTTCATTTAGGATACCTATATAAATAGTTTAGATTCTCAAAAGACCACAGCCTGTAGCAGCTCCCATTGGAAGCATTGGCAAGTACTGCTTGTCCTTTCCTATTGGAAATAATTGCTTGGGTTGGTGTGGACCATAGAGGTATTTCATGGGAGTTTAGTTTTCTCAAGAGTTAGCCAGGTAGAAAAACTGTTTGGAGACAGTGCTGGAGAAGGGAGGCAGCTGGTGCCTCTGACCAGCTCTGTTCAACCTCAGTTCAGTTGTGCTGCACCAAAGGAATACCATGAGGGGTTTTCTGTGCCTTATTCTTGAGGAGGCAGGAGAATATCTAGATATGTCAGTGTATGGCCAGTTGTGGCTCTTTAGGTATCTTATCATAGATATTCTGATAGGGAAGTTTGCCCAAGTATTTTTGCATGCATTGCTTTCTAAATTAATCTATCTACTGAAAATAAATCACTGATAATTATAGTGTTTATATAATATATACGTGTGTGTATATATGCATATATATTACATCCTCTGGACTAAGTAATATTAGTACATTATTACTTCCTTCTATTTTACCTCAAAAAAAAAAAAAAAAAACCCAAACTCGACTGCCTTCTGAAGGCTCCTTGTACTGAATTTGGACTGAAATTTTTATACTCTGAAAAGTTGAATTTCGGCACAGCTTTTTTGACTCTAAAAGCTGCCCTTCTCAATTAGAGATCAGCAATGTCCTGAGTCCTTTCAAGATGAACAAGCATCTCTTAAGATGGAGCATAATAATAAATGCATATGAGCTGATGATGAATATTTTGAAACTAAGCTATCTCCTAAGAGGTTTATCAGTGAAAAATCTCAACAAAGTGTGTGGCATATCGTTAAAAACGTTTAAAAAAATCAGAGAGACTAAGTTAAAAGTCCTCCTATGTGTTCTTTTTAGCCTGTTACTTGGTCAGCTCTGCATCTAAAAAGAGGTTCAAGAGCCATACAGACTACGTGGTTTCACAGTTTCTTATGCACTAGTCCAGGAGCTCCCCATCATCAATGTTTTATTCCATATAGCAGGAGTTCTGTCTACTTGCACATTATAATTCCTTTATTTTATTGTGTGGTGTTTTCCAATCCGTCAGCAATCTTGATTTATCAAAACCATATATTGCTTTTTTAAATATTGCTGCTCTTTATTTCTTGATCTATCTTTATTAAATGCTGTACTGAATGTATTTCTGTGTATGATTTTCATGATGCCTGAGAAGAGAACAAGTGCCAGCTGGGACTCTTGTTGCCTGAATGTATGGACACGAGTCGCACTTATAATACGTGGGAACTGACTCCAAAATGGGCCGAGGCTCTGATGAGGCTGCCTGTGTGTTGCTGCTAAATCAGGCTTTTGTCTTTCGAAGCATGATGCAGTTAGTGTATTAGAGACTCTCATCTTGTCTCCTGTGAGCTGCTGTGCTAGGCTGTGTCATGTTTGACCACATTGCCTACATATGCTGAAATTAAATGTTTAAAAAAGAGGGAGAGAAATAAACATCTTTCCCAGCTGGGGAACATTTGACTCCTGTTGGGGAGGAGCTATTTTAAAGCTCAGACTGAGGGATGGCTATTTTTGCCCTTCAGCCAGACAGACTCAGCTAATGGTCTATATTGTTCAAAATGTTTTGTTGACCAAATTCTTAAAAAGAAGAAGAAAAAAAGAACAGGAAAAGTCCTCAAACCAGCAAGAGGTAGACATGGCTCTAAACTGAAAAGATCTTATCTGTACCCGAACCCTTCTGTAGTTCGGGGCTGCGGAGATGTGCTTTGTCTTGCTATATTATTCAAGTGTGCATTTGCTTTAATAATGAGACACAGACTGAGGTCATCGTGGGTATTTTAAGGGCAATTCTACTGAAAGCACTCATGTTGCACAAGTCATGCAATCTCCAAGTGTGGCTCAAGAGTTGGTGGTTATTTCACTTAATCGTTCCAGACACACAGTACAGTTAGAGGCTTTCGGGGAAGTGTAATGCAGAAGCAGTTACACAGCAGAGAGTGCTGTCCGAATAGTGTCAGATGTTGTTGTGGCTCATCTACCTTGTTGCTGATGTTCCACTGAGACTGAAGACTGCCTGTGTAGATGGGTTTAAGTCTTGGGGCGGGGGGTCAAACACATTTCATATTATGGATGGATGCCATTTCATTCAGTATTGAACCCGACTGCCACGTGAAGTGGCTCTGCAGCTGTTTGGGAACACCATGAAACAAATGTAAGTGGAGAAAAAAGCTGTATCTGCTTGTGATGGGGAAGTTGATGTAAAAAGCATGTCAAGACTCAAAAAGGAGTTTGTCAAGACTGTTTATTTAGTAAGTGCTGTGATCTTTGGTGATGACATGCTTGTCATCTTACGGACAAAGGCTTTGGTGGAGACATAAAAATTGTGCAACGTTGCACTTAATCTGTTCCTTGTTGATTCAGGAACAGCATGGCCTTAGCGTGGAGTATCAACATCTCCTGTCGTGGTCCTGGTTCTGCTGCTAATATTCCATATAGCCTGTAAGTGGCTTATTTCAGCTCTAATGCTGGCTCCCTCTTGCTCAGGAATTGGCAAAAAACAAGTGTGGTTTTGTATAGCTAAACAAGCCCTGCCCTGCTCCTGGGCCCCTCTTACCCTGCCTCCAAGACAGCGTTTCAGGGAGCTTCCCTTGCTGCTGGGAGCTCTGGCAGCTCTTGGGGTTTTTTCACTTGGCTGAGGGCAGCTAGGCATTGCCCTGGAGTGGGCAGCTGCTCTCAGGGGTTTGCAGGGCACAGGAGGGTTTCAGTAACCCCTGCGGTATTGTACCCCCGGCTTCTGCCCTGGGTGACTGCTCCTCTCTCCCCTYAGATTTTTCCCTTGCTGCGTGCATCCTTGGCTTTGTGCAGTTGCCTCTTCCTCAAATAGAAATAAATACTGAGGAGTGTGTGTTATTCGTGACAGCATGAAGGTCAGGCTCCTATCAAATCTGCCATCTGTGTGTGTGATGTCTCGCTGCTAACAGCCTCTCACAAGACAAAGTGTCTGTGGGTGGGTGTAATGTCTGTTGTTCAGTGAGTGATGGGTTTAAAAATACCACTTGTGAATTACCTGATGGGAGCAGTTTTAGAAGGCAGTCCATGCCTGGCACATTTTAGTTCTCTGGTGGAAAAGGTATTTGAAGAGACGTTTATTTCAAAACAAAATTAACTAAACATGAAGGTAACAGGACACTGGGAGGAGATAAATATCTTGTGGACTCATGCAGCACCAGTGTTACAGTGGCTGGTGGTTTTCATTGCAGTCGCAATGCCTCTTTGGGGTAGCTCAGGTCACTGGATTTGTATCAAGGAGAGGGGAGCAAAGGGGCAATGAGATGGTGTGGGCTGGGAAGGGAATAAGCAGGCAGCTTGCTTTTCACAGGGTGACAGGGACCTTCTCGCGAGAAGGGAGGAGTGAGGAGAGAAACACTCATGCCATAAGATGTCCATCATCTCTAGCTCCCCCAGCACCAGAAACACAGAAGGCATTTACATGGGCTCATTTCCCCTTTAGGCAAAGGTTTGGGGTTAGCAAAGGCTCGATGTAGTTGAGCTGGTTTAAGATGTGTCTGACTGGTCCTCAGTCAATTCCTTGGATTTTTACACAAATCCATCTCACCTCTTTTGTATGGGTTCTAAATTGTTTTTTGAGTGAAGGCTTTGTGGATGACTCCAGATGGTTGTGTTTACTCTGGACATTCAAGATGTGTCTCACATAGTAAAACTTTGATTTCTATTTATTTCATTTTCTTGTTATTTACTTTCATTTAAAGAGCTTTGTTCGATCATTTCCTTGCCATTGCAGAAACTCCTTGGTAAATTATACAGTACTGTTATAAAAGTGTTTCCATTGCCTTTTGCCTAAATGAAGTAAGGATAAGGGAGTAGAGCATTCTTTTGATAGGCCTTTTTTTATATGTCTGTTTCAGTAGGTTTTATTAAAAGGGTTTTAGACATCTAACTTTTAATCAAAGACTGGTACTCATTTCCAAGTACCCTTCTCTAGTGCTGTAGCAACGACTTCCTGTCTGAACGAGTTATACTAATTTCAGTGCTGAAAATCCAAAAATAGCTCTGGGGAGAGGAATCAAATTATAGTTTTACCATGGGATGAGGTGGTGGGAAGGAGAAGGATGCTGCACCTTCTCCCTGCGTGGGCACAGGTGCCTGTCTCCCTGTGCTCAGAGGGAAGCAGGACCCAAACCGGGAGAAAACAGAACACAGTGCAGAGGCACCACCTTGCAGGGAGCTGTGACTGTCGCCTGCCTTCCCCCAGAAATTCAGCCTCTGAGGTCCACAGCCAGAAAAAAACAGCCTGTCAGCAGCACCACACATTGTAGAGCAAGATCTCCACGGCCATCGCATCAGGATCTAATAATTACAGAAAAGGAAAGAATAATAATTTAGAATATTTCTACATGTAAAATTTTCAATAATACTATACATTTGCTAGTTTCTTTGTTACCCCCAAAGCCAGAAGCTCCAGGCCCGAGCGTCAGTGAGCTGTGCATAGCCAAGGGGTCTGCAGTGCCCAGCATGTGCCCATCTCTTGCCCCCTACACCTGTGCCCCTCGGTGCTGCATCCAGTACCTCCATTATGGCAGCATTTCCTTATGCTGYATCACTGCCTTGGAGTCGTGGCCGTAAGCACCTGATCAGCTAGAGAAATGGCTGTCACAGCCAAACCTAGTACAACATACGCTGCAGGTGGGTCAGGAAAAGCTCAGACAGAGCAAGCCTGGCTGGTGTGAGTCCTCAGCCCACGCCAGCTCAGCAGAAAGCTTATGGCTGCCACTGGCAATGGCGATGCTGTGCTGCAGGGCTGCCCCGCTACAACACGCAGCCGGCATGGGCTGGTTTTGCTAATGGATCTACACTGGGAAGTGGGTTTTCTTGAAAAGTTCATAAAAGTGAGTGTGTTTTGATGATGCCTGTTCGAGTGCACTGTTTGYGTTAATGCTCGGCCAGCTCTGGCTAGCTTTATTTTGGGTTTTGGTTTCATTAAAAGGAAAAAAAAATTGGGAGGAGAATCAAACCGAAACCTTCTTTTGTTCCATTTATTTTTCAGTTGTGTGACCGGGCGTTGGAGGGAATGGAAAGATTTGAGCTTACCTGCGGGAGCTGGAGCACATTAGTCATATGAAGAGATGACGGCTGTGGACAAGGGCAAGATTTGAAAGTGGGCTGGGTAGTGAAGTGTTTAAGCCTACAATGCTGAGAGGAGTACGGGTGAGATGGATCAGTTTTTATGATTCTGGCCCAGTTTCTTCAGTGAGGAGTGCCTAGACCCTGCTGAACGCAGAGGATGCCCTGGTGTGTAAGCTGGGGTGATGCTTCCAGGGATCTTCCCGCCCCGTGCGGCTGGGCAGACAAAGGAAGTCCTTTTATGGCTCTGCATTCCCATTTGGGCTGCTTTCTGGAGAGGTGCCTGGCGGAAGACAGAGGTGGTGATGCCACTTCCTTATAGAAAGCCACGAAGTGTACCGTGTAATTACATCTGGGCAGAGCAGGGCTGCTCCCACAGCACAGGCACCTTACAGTTAGTATACGTGACTTGAGAAGGTAGGCAGTGCCGGAGCTTGCAGACATTTCAAGAGGCACAAATACTAGAAACCCTCAGGAAAGCTTTTGTCAATGATTTGAGCCGTGAAGTTACTGAAAAAAAATTGCAGGGGAGTGTTGTGTACCTGCTCCAGCTGTGGGACTGCTCAGGTTGGGAACAGGCAGTGGTTCTTGACCCTGCTTCCCTAGCCAGCACCTTGCCTGCATTTGTTTGCTTCAGTCTTCCCTGCTTGGTTATCAAACATATCTCCACATCTTTTTGTTTGTGACTGGTTATGCTGAAGTGTGAATTCTGTGCATGAGGGTAATTACTTGTCCAGTATTCATTTCTTACAGGCATTTTTTAAGATTTCTGCTTGTATTATCTCCTGTGCAATATTCTTCTATATGCATTCAGCATGCAGAAAAAAAGCATTGTGTGACAAGAGGGGTTTCCAGTGGGAATAGTGAAGAGGAAATAGCCGGAGTCAAAAGGTTGCGATTAGCACGTGCAATCACACATACACAACTCCTTTGAGGTGTACCATTGAATTCAGCTGGAAGTTTAACAGAGTGTGAATATACTTGTCCAGCAGAATTAGTCTGTTGTGTAAGACTTCAGTCTGTCATTTACAGCGTGCTCGTTTAAGTTGATTGGTACAGAATTACAAAGAAAAACTGGGGGAGGGGGGGAAGCTTTATTCATTAATAGATCAAAGTATTAAAGTCATCATGTTGTTGAGAGTGAATGGTTGATCTAGCCCTGTAACCAGTATCTGAATCAGGTAAGCTGATTCCTGGGGTGAATAAATAGATGATCTTCTAAATCTAGGTCTTAAAAGCAGTAAGATTCAATTCCTATTGCAGTCCRTGTGAATGTGGAGCAGAAATGCAGATTCCTGTCTCAGGATTGGGGGTGGCTGCTGTCAAGTCCTGGGGTGATGTTCCTGAGCTGCCTTTTAGTGTGCTGGCAGTGCACTGTGCACAGCCTGCCTCGGAAATGCACACCAGTGCTTTCGCTACCGCTTGAGTGCTTGTACGGGTTTGTCACCAACAAACCCATGTGTTGTTTTCAGGAAAAGTATTTCCAGTTAATCATTCCTGGTTTTCCTTTGTTCCTCTGTCATTCGAAACACTGCTTCCCCCCGTCCCCTCCCCCAGTATTTATACACTCTTTTAGGATCTAAGGAAAACCGAGAAACATCTCATTGGATTTAATACTTGTTTCTTACTGAAAGCGGTTTAACGTAAGCATGTAGATTCCTATATAATGTAGAATAACTTCTATGGGATTTTTATTATATAGACCCTTATACAATATGRAATATCAGGAAAGATGTGGCTACAGGACTCATGTAATAATAGTTAATAAAGAGTTAGATCATCAACTAAGTGAAGAGGATTTGCCAAAACACCTGTGAAATGCCTTTAGGGTTTGCTAAGCATTTTGGCWTTGGAAATGAGGCTGTTCCTGATGAATCAAATAGGAGAAACACTGTGCCTTTCTGGCTGGTGAGGGCAGAAGGGCAGAGATGGGGCTCCTTAGCTATTGCAAAGCTGTAGGCTTCACACCTGCCTAGAGTGTTTGTGGGTAAGCAAGGACACATCTGGATTCCTCCTTCCTCTTCCTCCTCTGTCATTCATACTCCAAGGAAGCAAGCAACTTCGGACTTTCTATTCTCCTGTCTCTTCTGCCCTGAGCATCTTTTCCCAGAAGGTTTGACTCCCTTCTCTGCTGTGGGATGAGCAGTTTGGCTGTGCGCGGCGCGGGTGCTGTGGTGAATGAGCTCAGCTCAAAGGGAAACTCACCCAATGCATGATGTGGTCCTACAGTTGGGCTTGGGTTGGGTTTTGAACAATGAGGGTTTAATTACTTTTGTAAGCACAGGAGGAAGTTTGCTCATAAAGAAATAGGTTGTCTTGACTGTTGGAAAAGTGCTTCTGCTGTCCCAGAGACTCAGTATCTTCTGTCTTGCTTTTATTTTCTGTGGTTGTATTGGTTGAGACTTCTCTGGTTTTGGGGGTTGTTTGGGTTTTTGGTAGTGTTTTTTTTATTTTGTTTTTTGGTTCTTTTTTGGTCCTTTTTTTAAAAAAAGTTATTAACATTTTGAAGATTAAAAAAAAGATGAATAAGGCTAAGGAAAAGTACACTGTCAGCATTAGGGGAGAACATCTCAGCTCAAGCGTTTTGGGGATTTAGCTCATTGCAAACTGGACAAACTTGGAGATACAATTTATCATCCCAAGCCAGACCAAGGGTCTGGTAACCCTCTTTCCAATGGGGCCTGGTGCAGGACACATCTGCAAGGAGTGTGCAGACCTTGTCACAACAGGTGATGCTTTGACTATGGGGCAGGCTTTCCACTCACAGGGTTAGTCAGTGATAGGGACCATCTTTCTCTGTTGTTCTCTGATGGAGTTGTGTGCTTTGTGCAACCAGAAGGCTGGCTGAAGGCTGGGCTGCCCCAGCTCACAGCTGTTCAGCATCTTCACAGGATGAAGCTCGTAGTGGAGAAAACGCTGCAAACTGGCTTTTGTCCTTTGAAGGTATGAGCCAAACTGCTGCTGGTCTCTTGCTCAGGGTTGCATTGATGGTGTCTATCCAGCTTTTCCAGGCTCCCAGGGGACTGTGGTAATGCTTCCTGTCCAGCTACACTGAGCAGCGATAAATTTAGACCAAGTGAGCCATAATGACAGTACAAGAACCAGAGGAGTGCTGACTGCCYGCCAGGAGGAGGGTCTGGCTCTCCGTACAGATGTCTTCATCCCTCAAGCTGCCAACCCTGTCCTGACCTCTCTGCCTACTCTGGGCAGCCTGTGCCTCCACATCACCCATTCGCACTYGTGCAGTCCTTGTTTCATACAATCATTTCAATCAGTCATTTCATTCTGATGTTTTTTTCCCCTCCAACAAGAAATCAGGGTACTGTGAAACATTTATAGACATCTGATAGGCACACACAGCGCAGCTGCCCGTATTTCAAACCTGCAGCTTGGAGCAGGTCACCCCAAGCTGCCAGCTGATGCAAGGGCAAAGCTGGCCCCAGCTCACTGCTGTATTTTATTTCCCGAGAGCACTGATGTCATGCTGTTTTGCCAGTGTCTGGCACAGATCTCTGCAATTCCAGTTGGAGCAGGAGCCAGTGCAGGGAGATGGCTGGAGAGCTTTTCACATTAAGGCTCTGTTACGGTTCCATTTCCAGCTTGTGATTGACAAATACTTATTGCTGCCACCTCCCAAGGGACTGACTTCTGAGCAGGGAATGATTGTAGAAGATAATGTACTCTGAATGAAATTTTAGGAGCTGTAATTACCCATTGCTGTTGCTATGATTACTGCTGTCAGTGCTGGGCTATTAACAGCCCAGCCGCACTGGGGCTGCCCGGTGCCCGTGCCAACAGTGTCAACACTGCTCCCCAATACAGGACAGAGCAGGGCATCTGTCCCTGCCCTTATTTTGACCGAGGGCAGCAAGCTGCAGTAGTGCCTGTGTGCAGGAAGACGTGTTAGATCTGACAGTGGCCAGACAGAAACTAGGCACCTGGTCCACAGCTGATGAAGTCATGGCYTCAAATTAGTGAATCCAGCCAAATTGGCTGATGAATATGGATTTATAGGACCTGAGAATCTGGTCACACACATCTGGCAGAGATGGCACAAGGTACCTGCCCAGCCACAACTTCCAGCTGCAATGGGCACAATGYGAATACCAATTATTGCTCCATGCATTTCGCTCTGGCAATGAGTAGAAGCACAAACTGTGAAGTAGTGCAGAACAGGTACRACACCTGTGAGCCTTCGTCCAAACAGACCAATCAAGGTGATGTGCTGGTTTTGCAGCTCCCCTGCCCAGAAGAGGCTGAAGCCATGTGCGTGGAGATGGTGGTGAGGAGGGATGGGGGCTGCGGAGGGACCAGCCTTGTCCTGTCCCCAAAAATGTAGGTGCAAGGGGCTGAGCAGCCTCCATTTGTACTTCCTGGCTGCTGCAAGCATTTGGGAAGGGGCTTTTGCATGTGATGGTTGAGTGTGGCCGAAAACCAGCAGCTGGCAATAGGAGCATGCCCAATTATTCACAAGTAGCACTTTCGGCTCCTGTAAAAGAAATGGAGCTGGCACCTGTTAGGCAAGCACATCTTGCATCTGGTAAAAGTAATCACATCATTACTCCCCTAGTTGTTTTTAATTTCGAGAGTTAATCGCTTCTCTCTGCACGGACCCCAGCCTGCAGGGCTGGGTCCTTACTGTCTAGCCTGTCTGCCTGCAGCCTCCAGCAGAGACGGGGGTGGCCACACAGGTCTAGTTTTGACAAGTGCCTCTGTGTGGCATTTTCTTCTGAGGGAGAAACATTTGCAAAGAGCCTGGAGCCCGTTGCTCAGAGGGTAGTGTAAAAACGCTAGAAATAGAAGTGAAGGGAGCGTGGGGCTGGCATGGGAGGTGGGGAGAGAGGGGTTTCAGGAATTTGCCTTGCACATGTGTTGGGAAAGAGCATGGTGCATCTTGTTCGTAGGACAAGATCAGCATGCTGGTCACCTTCTTTCGGCAGTGTCATGGAGACTTCAGTCTGTGATGCATTTCAGCCTGAAATAGGTACCTGAAATAGGGCAAATGATTGGTGCTTTAAAAGTGCTTGTTTTCTCTGGCTGTAAAGGAAACTCCATGGTAGACACCTAAGGGTGGGTTAACGATCCTACCCCTGTGCTGTCGGGGGGCAAGGGGAGAGGGCTGTTGGTCTTGTGCAGGGGCATAGTGTTAGGGGGGCCCTGTGTGTGTCTGTAATTCAGGGCTCCGGGACTCAGGCTCCTATGATGTGTTTTTTTCCAGTGAGGAGAAACAGCAAATTTTAAAGGCTTAGCATAAACCAAACTTGTGCACGCCTCCGCGCTGAAACACAATGGTAACTTCCATCTGCCGTATATCACAGCATTTGTAACTTTGAGGCTGGCTGCCAGGAGGAGTTGAAATATCAATGCTGTTCTTCAAACACCTAAAATGTTATCATTAGCTACTGCATTATGTGTCACATTAATGCTATGAAACGCAGGTAATATTTACTCAGACTTCAAGGAACAGGCACGATGCCTTTGCTCAGATCCCTTGCATGTGCGGAGGAGCCAAAGCCAGGCTGCTTCTCCCCCCTGAGCCCACAGCTGCCAGCTGTGGTCTGTCCACCTGCAAAGCAGGTAGTGATGTGGGAACCTGGCTGGTTTGCAAGGCTGAGCACCCTTTTTTAGAGGAGCAGTGTGGGAACGATTCCCTTGAGATTGGGCGCTGGGTAATTCCTGGTGCTAACATGGCACGTATGGGGGAAACGAATATTTAGGAGGCAAGGTTTTTCCTGCCTGCTCCCAATTGAAAATGCAGCACTGCATTGTAGCACCTGTCACCAGTAAGTGCTTGGCAGAGGGATTTGGATTTGGATGTAAGCATAGGGCAGGAGCTGGTGTTGAGTGTTTGGGAAAGGGCCGAGGATGTGTGCCTTGAGTCCTGCTCTCATCCTGGTCTCTCCTGCTCCAGTTCATTCATTGATCCTTTTCCTTTTGATGCTGCTGTCAAAATCCATAGGTATAATCAGGAGAGAAGTGCACCAGCAACATAAATACTAYGAAAATACCTTGGACTGAAAAAAAAGAGGGAATGGTGTTTTTTTGGAACAATATTAATTTATTGAGTTTTCGATGCTGAGATGTCTCAGTTGGCGGAGGAGAGCAGCTGTTACGTGCCTCCACTGTCAGCTTGCTCTCTGCAGTGCCAACTTCTATCTTGGTTTTGGCATCTCTAATCCCTCCTGCTGTCTGCGTGCATATCTTTTTCTCTGTCCTTGTGAACACCGCACAGTCCAACTTGTCAAACAGAAAAGTGATATTCCTGCATCTTTTTACCAGCCCTGCCAGTCTTCTCATCTCTGACTCGGCCATCTCCTCCCCGGTAGCCTGAGGGTGCCAACTTTAGCCTGGCCAGGTTTCCCTCATCTTCCTTGCCCCGCTGCTTCCTGTCCCGGCCACCTCCAGGGAGCAAACATCTCGGGAGAGTAGGACTTGGGGAAATGAACAGTGGCATTTAAAACACTGGTCAGGCAGCCACTTCCCCCACCCTCAGTCCATTTCTCACCTCTGGTGTAACAACAATAATCCTAAATATTATTGCTTTGGTTTTTTGGGGGGTTTTTTTTGTTTGTTTGTTTTTGGGGGGG
>JAYKAV010003469.1:143072-209512 GCA_035582835.1 Phoebastria nigripes | reverse complement strand
TTTTTTTTTTTTTTAAAAAAGACTTATTGTAAGCTTACAATGTGTGGGCTGGGGTTTCCTTTCCTTGCAAAATAAAGGCAGAGCTGCTTGCGTAGTCTGGCTGATGCTGTGGGATGCTCTCTGGGAGGGTTTGGGGGACAGACCTTGGTCTTTTGACCTAGGGCTATTGGAGGTTGCAGGGACTTGGGGTCAGGTTGGGGTGCTGGCAGCGAGCGCTGTTGGGTGTACTGGTGCCACGGCCGTTTCGGGGCCACCGGAGGGGAGGGAGGTGACCTCGGGGCAGGTGGCTGGTGGGGCAGCGAGTGACCTGTGTTATAAAAAAGCCAGGTACGCACAGCTCGGTGTTTATCCCCTTCTCGCACGGTGGCGCTTGGACACGAGGCAGCACCAGGTCTTTGGGGGCTGAGTTAAATGCAGGTTTGACTAAAAAAAACAAAAAAAAAAAAACAAAAAAAACCCCAAAAAACCAAAAAAACCCCAACAACAACAAAACATTGTAATTGTTGGAGGTGCCTAAAAAAGGTTGGCAACGTGAACTCATATCTGGCCCGGGACAGGGGGTATAATTTTGTCGCAGGTCGAGAGGAAAATACATCCCACGGTATCTGCGACAGGGGTCAGATAGGGAAGAAGAGGGAAAACATCTGCCAAAGGTGTGCACATGCGTGAGAGTAAGCGGCTTGACAGTGCCTGTCTCAAGGCTGAGGGGCTGTGGGGAGAGCAGCAGGGCCAAGGCAGCACCGGGGCCTCCCTGGATAGGGGACAGGAGGAAGGAGAAAAAAGATGCTCGTCGCACTCGGCGCCTGCGTGCTTCTTGCACAGTCCTCACAGGGCAGACATGCGCGGTCCCCTGGCTGGTAATGATGGGGGAAAAGGCAGGAGATTTTGGAGGATGAAATTAAGCAGGCATCCACAACAGCAAACTGACATGTCTGGTTTCGCAAGATGCTCTGTCAAGCCGTGGTGTTGTCGCAGCATGGGGGATGCTTTTTGGATGCTGTTGTCTGCGGATGATACATCCTGGGCAAATTCAGATAACCTGCAGTTTACAGAGCCCTGGCTCAATCCTAACCCTGCTCAAGTTTCCTTAAGTCACTTATTTTGTAGTGCTGGCATCTCCTGTGAATCCCTGTAAACCTGCAGCCCCCACCATGTCCCCTGGGCTGTGCCCCCACCTCTGGGAATTTGGGTCCCTGCACCAAGGGGCCATTGCAGGTGACTGTGGTTTGCCAGGACTTTACAGCAGGGCAGGCCAGGAGCCGTTTGCTGCTGAAGGCAAACCATGTTTCAAGGGCTTCCCCTGCCACGGCAGTTCCCTGAAGCGGGACTCTGCTGTCTGAATGTCTCTTTCTTCTACCGAGGGCAGAAACACCTCCTCCCACCCAGGGAGGACGTGCAAATGCTCCTTGCAGAGCATCAACGCTGTCATTTACGCTTTCCCCCAATAAAACACCCGTAGGCACCCTCCTCCTGGCCCCCTCACCCCGTGGCTGTGCCCATCATCCGCAGCTTGGCTGTGGGAAGAACCCAGCTTGCAGAGCAGAGACACATTGCCTGCTTCAAAGCAACCTATTTGTACTTGCTGCGTGTTTTTATTAGCTAAGAGGGGGTGTTGCGGGCATGGAGGATTTAGTAATGGCCAAACACAGGCAAGGAAGTCACCTTCCTTCTGCCCAGGCTGGGGCAGAGGGAAAAGCCAGGTGTACAGCTGGGGCCTGCTGGTCCTGTTCTAAACTGCACGGGCAGAGAGGTGTGATTGTACTGTCTCAGGGTGTGTGCATGTGTACACACGTGGAGGTTTACAAACTCTCTCTCATATTACCTGTGAGCAAGTAGGGGCTATCTGCGCTGCTGGCTTACTGCGTTGTTTGGAGTAGATAATCCATGCTACACCAAGAAACCCTGGGGTATGTGGTGTGTGTATGTGTATTCATATATATAACTGCATGTACATGCCCATGCATATACATGCCCATACACATGTGCACGTGTTGTTGCCTGTGTTTTCCAGAGCAGAGGTTTCATCCCCTGGCCAGCAGCTGGAAGAAGCACTGGGAGTGCTACGCTCCCTCCGTGCAGGGGGTGGGATCCTCCCTGTGCACCTCCATTTAGTATTTCCTTTCTCCCTTGCATGAGTGTGGGCATGAAAATAGGCATGTCCTCTCCTTCTASCGCGGCATTTTGTACTCCTGCCCTGAGGTGCAGGGGAAGGCTGAGTCCCGGCAGGGGAATGGTTCCACGTGGGTTTCAGCACCCTGGCCCATGGCACGGGGCAAATGCCACTCCCAAGCGCACACGTTAGGAGGATGCCATCTCTGGGACAGGGTCCGGTGCTCAGTGTGGGCGACGTCGTAGTTGTTTGTGTGTGTCACGGCGGGAAGTGTGTGAACGAAATAAATTTAGCAGTCAAAACACAGGGCCGGCGCAGTCGGTCATTAACTGTGAGCCCGTCTCGTCATCCTGCAACCACAAGGAGCTTTTTTAGGGCCGGCGTCCCGGCGGAGGCTGGAGGAAGCGTGGGAGGCCAGTTCCCGATGACACCTCCGCACGTAGCAGCGCTGCCTGCCGGTGCCATTGGCTGCCCCCTGCCCGGGGCYGGCGCCGGCCAGCGGTTAAATGCCCGCACGGCCACGCCAGGGCACACAGCCCAGGGCATCCCAACACAGGCAGCCAGCTCGCCCCATCCCGAGCACCAGAAGAGACACCGGCTTGTACCACGCCTCAAGGTAAAGATTTTGATTTCTTTGGGTTGCTTTGGTATTGCCTGGAGTGAAAATGGCAATGTTTGGGGACAGGGGTTGTAGATTTCCTTGCAAGTTTTGGTAGAAAGCAGGAGAGACTTGTAAGTTGGGAGGTAGGTGTTGCTTCATAAGGGAAGAAATCAGGAGCATGACTCCGCTTTTGCAAAAGTTTTGTTTGCTCCAGCATGTTTCGGGTGCAGGGTGATGTGCAGTGCAGTTAGTGTGCCCCGTGGGGATACAGTGCTGGACTGCTTAAGGGACTTGGAAAATGAGAGCAGAGCTGGAGGAAGGCCCCCCGCTGCTTTACCTGCCTACAGGCAGCAGTGCCACTGGGATGCCAGACCGTTGGGGATGCAGCTCTCCGTGAAGTTATCTTACCGGGGTGCTCTGCTTTGGGGCGGCAGGAGGTTTTACAGGGCTGTGGGGACCATGCCAGGTGGGAGGTGCAGCTCTGCAGCCTGCGGTCTCACGACGCTGCCCATCTGTGTTGCCGGCTCCTGTCACRGCCACCGAGCTCAGCTGGGTGGTGGGTAACATTACCATGGGAACAGGGAATTCGGAGGAGCTTTCCCATTCTTTAATGATGCTTAGACAAAAAATCTGCAAGAACACGGTCAGGTATTTCAAATCCCAAACTAAAGGGAAGTTCCTGCACAGGAGATGCCAGGAGGTGGCACAAGGACAAATCCCTTGGCTTGTTTGATGACATGCCGGGCTGAGCACCACGTGCCGGGTTGGCAAGGTTGTATCAGTTGGAAGGGCTTTGTGGGGCCAAGTTACAGTCGGGGGCACATGCAAATGCTTGGGTCTAGTGTGTAAATACTTTGCTCCCTGTTGCAGSTGCAGGGACCACAACTGACATGAGGGCTGTCTTCCTGGTGCTGCTCCTCTGGGCCGTAGCCTGCGCTCACCCCGTAAGTACCCACTGGACAGGTACTCAAACCCCAAACCCYGGCAGTTTTGACCAGCCAAGGCGCACCGATCACTGATCAGATGTCTCCTGGATGTGTTTAGGTGCCYGGCCACAAGCCCGCTCGCCCCCGCCGCAGCGTCCAGCAGGAGGTAAGCCAGGGGATGCCCCAGTCCCACAGGTGGCAGCTGCTCGCGGAGCCTGTCTAGGATGGGGAGCCAGCCCCAGGCAGGCATCCTTGGACCAGGCACCTGGGGGAAGAGCTGCCGCTTCTGCGGTCTTTGAGCTCTGCCCATCTACTCAGTCTCTTCAAGCTGGGTTGGTTCCACCTTATTTTGCCTTGCCTCCCTGAGCATGTTCCCAATTCACCTGATGTGTTCTGCTGTGTTGGTCCTGAGAAAGGAGTTTCTGTGCTCTGAACCATCGTGGTTTGGGCTTTTCTGGGTTGCCCTTTTGTTGGTGGCTACTTTTTTTTTGTATCAGCAGAAACAACTGAAGGGCTGAGGTGCGAGCAATGAAAAAGGCTTGAGCACTTGCATGGCTTAGGGGTGAAATATCATCCCACAGCAGTAGCAGTAAACATGTAGTGGTGTTTAATAAACCAAAGCACCGTGTGTCGTGTTTTGCCTCCAGGACACAGCAAGCGAAGATTACATCAACAAGCTGGGCAACCTCCTGGGTGGTAGAGATGGCAGACATCCTCCTGCCAGTGCAGAGAGGGGGGACAATGCCCTTGCCGGGGACCCAGCGGGTGGGAACACCATGGGCGAGGAGCTGGGCAAGCATGGTGGCAGAGACAAGGGAGGCAGAGCTGGGGAGGCTCAGCACCTGAACTGGGTGGACCACGAGGACGCGAGTGCCTGGGATGGGAACAGCCTTGGTTTCCTGGTGAGTGAGTGGAGAGGGGTGTTTTGTTCTGCCAGGACAGCACGCTTAGCCCCAAATCCAGTGTTGGTCAGGGTAGTGCTTGGCCTGTGCAGAGAGCAGTGCCGATAGCGCCTGTGACCTGCAAGCCTTTGCATTTTTCTATATTTGTCACCTCCATAGGAGGAGGATGCACGTGATGCTGATGATGGTGACAACGGAGAGCACCACGGCACTGGAGTCAATGGGCTTCCCTCCCATGCCGGTGGGCTCCTGGATGAGGAGGATGACAGTGGGGACGACACCTTCGACGAGAACGGGAAAGAGGAGGGGGGTGAAGGTCCTACTTATGTGGCTGGTGCTGACAGGGCAGGCGAACACAGCCATGACACTGGCCGTGGGGACGCCGGGGCTGGCAGAAGGCATGGTGACAGCAGCAGCAGTAGCAGCAGCGAGAGCATCGGGGCGGACCACTGGCGGTACAGGAACTACCTCGGCAGCCGGTATGACCGGACCTACAGGCAGGGCGGGGGCAGCAGCAGCAGCCAGGAGGAGAGCTATGACTTCGAGGACGAAGCCATGCAGGGCGATGACCCCTCTGTCTTCGATGGCCCAGGCAGCAGCTACAAGGGGCGCCGTGCTGGCCCCCGCACCCTGGGGAGCAGCCGAGAGAGCGGCCGGGGGGCTGGCTCCCACCACTGGGAGGAGGGCGACAGCAGGTCCCCAGAGGTGGAGGATGCTGACTCGGGAGAAGACAGCCCATCCACGGAGGACAACAGTCAGTCAGAAGAGCCTGTCACCAGCCAGTCAGAGGAAAACAGCACCAGCCGCTCTGGGGAGGATGGGGATGGGGAGGACAGCCCTTCCAGGCAGGCAGAGGGCAGCAAGTCCAGGGAGGGCACCGCTGACCAGTCGGACGAAGAGCTGGGGGAGTCCCCAGAGGATATCTCCCAGGAGGTGGTGAGCACGTCGAGCGAACGCAGCAGTAGCCGGTCCCGGGAAGGGCAGGAGGACCAGGAGTCTGCCAAGGACAGGAGTGTGCCATCAACGCCTGACAGCGAGTCTGGGGAAGATGAGGGCGACCAGAGCAAGTCCATGGAAGATGATGGCGACCAGAGCCAGTCCACAGAGGACACTGTGGAGGAGTCAAWGGAGGACGAGAATGACTCCGACCCTGATGGGGATGTGCCGAGCACATCAGCCGAGAGCCAGAGCGCRTCTCCGGAGGATGACGGCAGCCAAGAAGACAATGCAGGTGAGGACAGCAGGTCCACAGAGAGCAACAACAGCGAGTCCCAGGAGGACAATGATGATGACGATGAGGAGAGCCACTCCCAGGAGGACGCCACCCGTGAGTCCAGCAGCCGTGGGGACAACAGCTCGCTGCAGAGCCTGGAGAGCGGGAGCCGCAAACGGCGGCCGGGTGCCTACCGCAACAAGCCTGCTGCCGACTACGATGACAACRACTGCCAGGATGGGTACTGACGCGTGCCCCACAGCCTCGGTGCTGGGGAGTACGGGGGGAGGAGGGGTTTAATTTATTTGCTATATAGCCTGGTTGACTTCTTCCTGAGAAGATGCTGTGGATAAAATGGAGGCGGGTTCACCAGGGCTTGACCTGGGCACACTACACGGGGCATGAAGCGGGAGGTGATGCCAGACACGGGGAAAATGCCAAACCACAGCGAGAAAAGCCATTTCCTATACCAAACCAGCAAGCAGCCGAGAGCTGTGCGTGCCAGCAGGGTGATGCTGCCCGCTTGCCACGACAGCACAGTGGTGGCTCGGCACTCCGGGAGCTGCGCCTGGGCATGCTGGGCAGAAAGTTCCCTGCGTTCACCCTTTGTATTTACCTACCACTGCCCTAAAAGTGTCTGCCCAGACTCCAACGGGAGCTTTCCGTTAGCTCCACATCCTGCACATAAGGAGGAAAAGCTGCAGCTGGCGTGCACATGCGGTGCATGGGCTCAGCGGTGTGTGAAGTACCACTTCAGGAGGGGATGTATGTAATATTTTGTAAGAAATGTACAGAAAACATTATATTGTATCCTTTTTGCACTTGTACTTCAAAGCTGAAATGTACCTGTTGATTTCTTTAGTTACCATTAAAACCATCAAACTCCACAGTAGTGTGGTTTGAGGTGTTGCTGTTTTTCTCTCCTGGGGGAGTCAGGTGCTGTGATTTGGGGTTGGACTGGAGCGAGTGGGGAGCAAAGGGCAGGCTGTTTGCACAGGGAGCCACAGCATACTGGGGTGAGGGGGAAAGCAGAGGCTGAGGAGTGTTCCCACCCCCCTATTTCCAGGCACCCCAAGGGCCACCCCTGCCCCTAGGTGACCCAGCAGTGGGGTGAAAAAGCTGGCTGATGACCTCAGTGAGCTGGGCCTGGGGCTTTGCTATATTATGGCCATCACCTGCTGCAATGTGAGCAAGGGTTGTTCTGCTCTTCCTGAGGTGCTGGGAAGGAGATGTCCCAGGGCATGGGGGCTCTCCTGGACCACTGGCTCTGGGTGCCCACGGTGACCTCTGGCGCCAGGTCCCCTGCAGCAGAGATGCAGGTGAGCAGTGGAAAAGGGGTTATCGTGGGCTGGTAGATCATGGGTAAAGCCTCTTTTACTCAGTGTGCCTTTTTTTTTTTTTTTTTCCTACTAGCAAGCAAGTAAACAACACATTATTTGTTTAAAATCCCATCTAGGCCCTTACTTGTTCATGTGTGTTTGAAGCTGTACAGCATGGGTATCGATGCTGATGGAGGAAGCCATGGGCTGTTGCATAGCTGCATAGTTTTGCAGCATGGAGTTGTGGCTCTGCAGGGGACAGCCTCCAAGGTGTCAGCACAAGTGGGTGCATGCCTTTCAGCTGCCTTGGGTCAGCGGTGTCATTGCTAGGCATTGCAATACTGAATTCAAGAACCAGTAAAAAAATGAAATAATTTTTTACTACATATAGCAAAACTGCACTTAATTTATAGACTCCTTCTACAAAAGCTAGGAGCTGAACAGCTCCTGGTTTTAGTGGAATATATGTTTTAATTTCCACCCTGTGTAAGCTTTTTCTACTTCTGTATGAGATCAGCTCTGAAACGTGCAGCCTCCCCACCCTGCTGCCCTGGGAACAAGCCTCTTTCCTGACCCTGCCTCCTCCGTCCCACTGGTACCCACTTCACAGTGGATACCTCGGCTGTGACTTGCCCCTTATTTTTTTGGACCCCTTGCATTAGCTGCATGAGGAGTTGGGGATGCTGTGACGGTGATGATGCCTGTCAGGGTCGCGGGTACCAAAATGCTGGCGCACAGCCCCATAGCTGGGGTGAAAGACAGCAAGCACAGGTTTGGCTGCAGCCCAGAGGTGCAAAAAGGGCTGGGTGACAGCTGTTGCTCTRGTTTAAAATTATAGTAATGATGTGTTTGCTGGTTCCTCTGCACGGCGGCACAGGGTAGGGTGCTGCTGTGAACTCTCCCGTGTCCAGCAAGCGGTGCTGCTGCTCAGGCAGTGGGGACTTTTCAGGTGCTGGCTCTGCCGTGGGGCTGGGTCGCATCCCTAGGGCCATCAGAGGTGGTGTTTGCATGGGGACAACTGGTGGGGATGGGGACCATGARGTTTTTTTTCAGGTCCCTCCAGGAAAGTGAGGGGTGCCCCGCAGCTCTGCGGTGAGCCCAGCCCGTGAGCAGGATGGCCAAGACATTGCAAGGGTGGGATGAAACGGGCTCCATGAAACTGCTTCTTGCGTTTTGTGCATGACCCTCTGTCCGTCCTTATCCTTGTGCGAGCAGCGCTGGGGTGAGCAGCAGCATGGCACAGCTGGGGAGGGGGCCACTTGCCTACTTTCCTCTGCAAAGGAAAGCGCTCATCCTCCTCTTGTTTCATGCATGGAGAGAAAAACTGGCTTGATTTGGCTTTAGTCTGAGCAGGAGGGGTGTGTGCCTTGCAAACAGGGCATGCGGCACCCCGCTGCACCCTGTGCCGGAGGGGTAGCCGGCTGCACTCCTCCTGCACATGGGTCCCCTTCACGTGCCTTCTCAGTGACGTGCTGCGGTTGCAYGCATGTCCCCGCCAGCAACGCCTGAAATTGCCTCCCGCTGGCTGGCTGCTCCCCAAAGGCCAGGGAGCCGGTGCCAGAGCTGGCTGCTGCCTGCTGGTCCTGCYGGGATGGCTTCCCATGGGGCTGTCCCTCTCGGGCATCATGGGGAGGGAGAAACTCAGCCCTTCGCTGGGGAAACCTCTCGCCTGGCCACAGGGAGGGAGCCGCTCGTGTTGGCCCCTTGCAGGGACATGCCCAGCACCTGGCAGCACATGTCTGTGAGGACGGGCAGGTTTTTGGGGACACTGGTGGCACTGGACTGTCCCCATCAAAAGCTGTTCATCCATGTGCGAGCGGGGCCACCCCACTTACCATCCGGAGGGGCTTGGTGGCGGCCAGCGCTTCATGGGGTGAGGTTTTGGATGGTCAGAGATAGCGTGGCCAAAAGATGCTCGCTTTGAGGATTTTAAGGCATTTTTAGCAGCAGCCCGTGTGTTTGGGTTTTGCGGCACGTGCCTGTGCATGGTGAGCATCTGAGGGGAGTGCTCCCACTCTCTGCTGTCAGGCAGGCAGGAAAAGCAGCTGGGAAGGTCAGCCATGGGCTCTGCCATTGCTGGAGGTGTTCCTGCATCCCATTTCAGGCTGATTGTGCGATGAAGTTGTAAGGGTCAGCTTGCCCAGTGGGTTAGGCAAGGATAAAAAATGCCCACATCAATGTATGCATTTTTCTTATCCACCCATATGGCATTTTTTGTGTGTTGGGGGTGGCCTGCAGAGCTGAATGCAGTGATTTACCCAGGAATCAGCATTGGGGTTTAAAGCAGATATTTTTGGTCGCATTTGGGTTTGTGAAAACACGAGTCTACATCATCTTAAAAGAAAGGTTTCTTGTTTATTTTTTTGTCCTTTCCAAGAAGAAAAAAATCTATTTTTAATAAGTAGCTGGTGTGGCTGAAGCAGTGGGAGGCAGGAGTGCTGAGCCTGGCTGCAGCAGCTGGACTTGGGGCGGCCGCATCATGCAAGCTGCATTTATTCAATCCCCTTATTTTCCTGGCTTTGGTGGGAGAAACAGAGAGACCCTTAACAACCCGCAGAGCACCTCTCCATCTAGCAGTGGCTTTTTTGGCAGCATAGCCAAGCGTCCTGGGCTTCCCATGGCAGGCTGAGTGCCACAGCCGGCTGCAGGGCTTCTCCTTGGCCCCTGTTTGTCTTTAGCAAAATGGGAATATCTGTGGAAGAAACAATCCAATGGGATTGTCTCTTCTGTGCCCCCTGTGATGGATTTCTGTGACTAGAATTGCTCCTCGCCAAGCACGCGGTGAGGCCAGGAGAGTTTGATTGTGTTTCTCTGCCCTTTTCAATGGGGAGGAAAAACCTCTGACGGAATCGCCACTGCCGTCAATCTGAACAAAAGAAATGTCTCAGCCGTGGGAAAACAGCCTCTGACCTCAGTGAAACCCCAAAATATTACAAACCTTTCGAATGCTCTAAGGAAATTTTTCTTCCAGCTCCCTTTACTGCTATGCACTTCAATGGCAAATAACTTCCTCCTGCCCTGCCGGCTCAGCCGTGTCCTGGGAGTTTTGTGGTCCCCCCAGCACTGCCCCAAGAAGTCGGGCACCACAGGATGGCACATAAAGTGCAAGCGTTAGCATCCACCTGTACTGCAACCCCCAAACTTGCTATGGAGACCTTAAAGCTGCAGAGTGAGCAAGTGGTTTGCGGTTCAGGTTTTTCTGTTTTCACACCCTGAAATACAAAGCTGCAAAGAGCTGGTGTTTTGTTTTAGCAGAAGGCATCAGGTTTCTGAAAACAGGAGCTGAACCTGCAACTGAGGAGCAGAGGCAGCACCTGCCCTTTCCTGTCTCAGACCCGATGCTGTTTCACCTGCAGAGCAAAAAGTAGGTTCATTATAGTGTGAAAACTTTCAAAGCCTTCTTTTTTGAAAATAAAATGAGTGCCTGAGTGTTAAGGTACTTATTGCAACAGACATGTACTTGTCTGTGTATATATGGATATACAAGTGTTATAGATGTATATATGTGTATATATGTACATACAAGTGTTGTGCAACTTATGTATGTACACAATAACAAATAACCAGTGCAAGTGCAGCAGTTCCCTGCTGACACATGCAGCGTGCTCTGCCTCTGCTGCAAATAGCAACTTTTTAAGCCCAAACGCAGGGTTTCTTGCAGGTTCGAGCAGGGCGTGCAGTGGCGGGGAGGTAGGCAGCCAGCGCGGTGTGGGGAGCAGTGTGCCTCCACGCCATCCAGATGCCTGACTGTCCAGGGACACTGATTTGACTTTGGCAGAGAGCTCAATTCCTGAGCTGGGTGTGCAGGTTGTCGGTGGGTACCTCTGCAATGAACCCAGGCTCTCTGCCTGCTCTCCTCCTGAAAATGGGGCCTTTTTTGGGTTTATTTGTTTTTTTCCTCCTGTTTCTGTCTGTTTGAGGGCTCTCACACGTGAATGGAGGCAGCAGACTGGTGATGGGACCAGTCCTGGTAACTTATTGTAGCTGGTACACAGTTTCTTCCTCCTGAAAAAAACAAAACAAGCAAAAAAACAGAGGAAATATGATATACAGATATTGCTCAAACGTGTGAGGACCTGGGTGGTGGCAAGTGCTGGGATTTGTGATAACGCTGTGACCTTGCCTCAGTGATTTGCTGGGTTTCTGTTCCCCAGAGTTCAGGCTGCCTCAAAGTGCTCATGTTACAGAGCTATTTGTGGCCCGCATTTTGCCAGGCGTGTAAATAGAATTAATTTCCTTTATCTGGTTTCCTGCCTCAGAGAAAAAGGAAAAATCATATGAAATATTTAGTTGCAGAGGGCCAATATATAAAGGTTGTGTACTGATAACTGAGGTTGATACATGGTGCATTTTAGGTGTTCTCCCCTCCTGCCTTATTAYAAAATCGACTGCTTGCAAAAAAAGAACAAGCCACATGCCCAGCTGATGTTGGTTTCCATTTGGGTTTGTGCCGTGAGAGGTAAGGGGGATGAGAGAGGGATCCCTTATTCTTATGCTGTTGCTGGTGCACCCTCTCCTTGCTCATCACTTCGCTCCCCAGTTTGTGGCCATGGCACCCATGCTCCTGTCCCTGACAGCCCATGGGGAGAGGTGGGAGCCAGGGCAAGCTCTGCCTCCAGTGCCCCCCACGCACATTTCAGAGGTGCCCTGACCACTGTACTGCATGGCAGGGGTGCCCCTTTCCCTGGCTGCAGCAGCACCTCGGCCTCTCCCCACCATGCTCAAAGTGTCCTTCTGGTTTTGTTTTCTTTACTTATTTTTGGCCCTGAGGTTTCCTTCCAGAATAGCTCCAGGGCGTGGAAATAGGACAGTGCAGCCCCAACCACAGCCTCGGCCCCGCGGTGGACCTGGGCAGGATGGGAGCATGCTGCTCTGCTCATTTACCGCCCTGCAAAAATAATAATTAAATTTGGACATAGGAGCCATGTCAGTCTGTGCCAGACAGGGACGCTCTGACCATGAGGTCTCCTCGGGCATGGGCAATTACATCAAAACCGTACGCAGTGCCCTTGCCAGGCCACGCCGGGTGCAAGCCCACCCAGTTGCAGTGCAAAGCTGGTGCCAGCGGCTGGTGCAAACCCCACCAGCGTTGGGTCATAGGACTGACAGTGGGGCTTGGGTGCAGCAGCAGCTGCCTGGGGGGTTCGTCATCGTCTGCTGTGTGAGGGCAGCGATGCGCCCATGAAGGGCTTGGGGAGTGGGCTGCCTGCCTAACCCCCAGCTCACTCACCAAAGCATGTAATGAGCAACACGGCAGCATGCTTGTAGACGTTAAAAAACTGATGGGAGTGCAGAAGGGAAACCATTGCATTTGCACACGTGGGCTGCATGCTGCACGCCTGCTTCGTCGTCTCAACCTGCTCCCGGAAAATGGGTTTTTGTTGCTGTCACCTGTTGGCACATCCCCCAGAGGCAGGCGAGCTGTTCCGTGTTTTGTTTCCAACTGTTTATCTACAAAGGCGAGATTATTTTCATGAAGCTGTCAGATCTTGCGATCACTTTTAATCACAGATGCCAATTGCTGCTTTTGGGCAAACTGGTGACCTCTCCAAGCCCTGCTGCCTTGGAGAGCCGGAGTTCTTGCAAATGCATTAAGAAACCAATGCTCCAACCCTGAGACGTGATGCTTTTTAAAATTTATTTTTTATTATTATTATTATTTTAAATGGAAATGTTTTGGATGCGTTTGGCCGGCTTCCCTGCTGGTGTCCCTGCATGGTGCTGTGAGGTTGCTGCTGCCAGTGGCCTGCCCAGGCAGCACCCGCTCCCTGGCCCAGGACCTAAACATAGGTGCTGGCCGCGCGAGGCACTTCAGCACGTGTTAATTATCCCAGTGCTTTTTAGGGATCTTGGGTGAAATACACGTTTTTATAGTCAGTTTTCTTTTTTTAAGCAGCCTGGAGCAGCAGCCCTTTAATTACATTAAAAATCGCCTCCCACCAGCACTCTCTGTTCCCCAGCCCTGATGAAATTTAAGCTTAAAGCTGGGCACGTGCTCACTGCTCTCCTGCTCAGGGCAGCCCATGACGGCATGGGGCAGTGGGAAGCAGGGCTGTCTCTGTCCTGTGCCCCCTGCATCACCCCCCAGCAGGGCAGCCCCTCCAGCCACCCCAGCCCCATGGGGCTGGGGGGGTGCCAGGTCCCTCGTGATGCTGGTGTCTCTCTTTACCAGAGGCTGCTGTGTTGGCATTGGAAAGCTGCATGGCTTCTTTTTTTTTTTTTTTTTCTTTTCTTTTTTTTTTGTGTGTGGGTTTTCCTGGCCCAAGGCACCAGCTGAAAGCCACAGCCAGCTCCAGGCCTCCCTTGTAATTAGGGCTCCTCACAGTGACACAACAGGCTTTGAAGGCCATGGGGCAGGCACAGCTGCGCCCTGCAGCCCTGGGGTTTGCACGGCGGGCATGCGGCCCGGCTTGGTGCCAGGGCTGTTGGACCCCCGAGGGGCTGCAAGGGACCTCTTCCTCCCCAAAAGCACGTGATGTGCATGGTGTTTCGTCAGTAGTTAGCAGCTCCCCACGATGTACCTGTTGATGAGCAAGAAGACAAAATAACAACAACAAAAAAAACCTTTGTCTTTCTGGTCCTAACATGGGAATTTGGTTAACTGGAAATTTTTTGCTTCCCAATCAAATTCAGACTCAAACTGGGCTCCCGTGGATGTGGGTGAAGCTTTCAGCAAGCACAGCCCCCAGTTTTGAGCAGAAACATGAGTGTTCAGGTCTTCCACTGCAAAGTAGATTTTTCTGCCCTAAATAACCATAGTTTTATCACTGGCTAACCTGTGCATCATCAAGCTGTATTTTCCAGCCCCACCGTTCCCTCTCTGAGGGTTGTAGGGCTGAAGGCATCGGGCGGGATTTGCAATTCTCCTTGCCACTGTGGAAAGCAAAGCTGCATTTGGCAAGGAGTCGTTCCCCTGAGCTGCTGCAGCCCAGGCACGTGCAGGAGCAGCAAGGGACCTTTGCTGATGAGTGCAAGAAAAATCTGGGAAAGAGGGAGCAGAGGTGCACTGGAGAGCTGGGTGGCTGAAATCCCAGCAGGAAAYGATAAATGTAGGGAAAGGAGAAAGGATCTCCCTGCAGAGGTGGGTGCAGGGGGGGCAGCTGCAGCACCTGTGGGCCCCCATCCCTGCCGTCAGGTGCCAGGCAGGAGGGGTGGGCTCCGACCACTAGCAGTATCCTGCCACTAAGGTCCCCACTGAGCTTTGGGTGGCCATGAGGGTGAGTTTTTTGCTTTTTTTTGCCCCAGGCTTTGCTGGGGACATGTATGGAGCCACCAGATTTCAGCTGGGGAATACCTGATTTTGGAGAGCGGGGGGCCAGGCTGGCCCCTGCATGGGTCTGTATGGTTCTGGGGGGCACGAGAAATGGAGCAGATGTGCATTTTGTAGCATCACTGTGGCAGAAATGGCTCTCAAAGGGGGACTGATGACACCTGTATCTGAGTCCCCTTTTCTTTCCCTGCCTTTCCCAAGGCCCGTTTCACCTCTGCAGGCAGCCTGGAGAGGGACTAGTTTGGATTTAGCCTTTTTTTGTCTTAACAGCTATGCCCAAGTGACTGTGGAGCCAGGCCTTTGAGGTTGGTCTTTTTTGTCTTCTTGAAAAAACAGTGACAGAATTTCCCAAAAAGGGAGGTAGACACCCCCTGAGAACAGATTTCCCAATATTTATTTTAATTTAAACCTGGAGTGTTATTATACCCTCTGGCCTCCTGGCCGTTCCTCTGAGGCCAGACCCTCAATTAAGCGGCGCGGTGTAAACCTCCCCGGGTTTGGCAGCGGTGCGGGGCACTATGTTTGTGCACCAAATCTGCCGGCGTTAAAGTTTGGGGGTTTTCTGGCACACGCCGGTGGGCTGGCGTCACTCCGGGCAGGGCGGTGACTGGCTTGGGGGGGGGGGGGGGCAAAAATAGACCTTATATCCCGGCAGGGCAGTAGCAGGAGGAAATCTGTGCCGGCCGACTCCGCGGGTAGCTGCCGGTGCTGTGGCGGGGTAAGCTTGCTGCTGCTTTTCCCAGACGGGTTGTGCATTGCCATCTGCTTTTTGCGGGTGGATGGGAGGGCTCAGCTTGCTGGCTGGGCTGGATGCTGCTTTTAGCCCTTTCCTGGGTCTGTGGCTTCATGAAGCACTCGGGTGGAGGGCATGAGCATCCAGAGCCTCGCTGCATGGGCTGCATGGCCAGGGAAGCTAGCTTGTGGCCAGCTGTTTTCTAGCCTGAGTTAAATGAAGATGGGGAAACTTCAAGTGCAGATAAACAACTCCCCCCCAAATCTCAGCACAGCTGATGGTGGGTTTAGCCAGAGGAAGGGTAGGAAAAAGGAAGGTTAGTGGGCCTGACTGAGCCCAGGGGGATGCCAGGAACATCCCTCCCTGGGGGGAGGCCGGGGCGCTGCAGGAAGGGTCAGGCATGCTCCTTGCTGGGGCTGGGATGGAGGAGGGCAGGCTGGGTTTTGGTGCTTAGGGGGTGCAGCTCAGACCTGCCCAGAGCCAAGCCTCCCTCGCAGATATGCCTACAGGGGCGCTCCTTGCATTGGTGCCTTGCCACTGCTATTTTTGTCAATGGCAGACTGTAGAAGCTGATTATATTCATTTATTTGTTTGCTTATTTATTTTTCCTCAATGAGGTTAAACGCTCTGTGGTGTAATTCCCGGGGGCGTTGCTCCCTGGGCAGGGCTGTGGGAGGGTAGCCGCAGTGGGCAGCACTCCCACCGGCTGCTCCTGTTGCATCTCTGGCAGGGGTTGGTTTTCCCCACTCAGTCACAGGCGATGGGGAAGCAGGAGCGAGTAGTCCTGCTCAGGGAAAGCAATGCGTGACCGCATTGAGAAGTGGCTGGAGGTCAGCCTTTCTTCTCCTTGCTCACCCATGTGGACACAAACACCTGTATGGTTTGGGGTAGTGATGGTGCTTTCTAGCTGAAAAGCAAGCCCTCACTGTGTTTCGCTGGTAGAGAAAGCAGCCATGAGGACTGCCCTGGTCTTCGCCTGCCTGATGGGGATGGCATGCGCCTTCTCGGTGAGTGCCGGGCAGTGGGGGGACCCCGCGGCCCCGCTGGGGCTGGTGTGGGGTGCATGCCAACCCAGCCTTTCCCCCAGGTCAAGAGCTGGCTGCAGCGAGCCAAGTCAGACGACTCAGAAGAAAACGCGGTAGGGTCTCCCCCCACCCTGCGTGCCCAGCCCCATGTGGCGCTGGCCTTAGGGACGAGGACGTTCCAGTCACTCTGGTACCCAAGCCCCCAGACTGATGGGATTTACCCCCTTCTTCTCCTGGTAGGTGTTCAAGAACAGGCACCGCTATTACCTGTACAGATATGCCTACATACATCCCCTGCAGCGACGGTATCAGGTGGGTGCTTTGGAGGGGTTGCTGATGCTTCGCTGCCCACCAAATGGGGAGATATCGGCCCAAATGAGATGGGGGCATGGTCTGYACCCCATCTGCCACTGGCCTGCGGGGCTGGGTTGAGACCATCGTGCTTGTGACACCAATGGAGACCTGCTAGCCCTGCTACGGCTCAGTTTTCCCTCTCCTTAGGGCAGTGACTCATCGGAGGAAGAGGGGGACGGCTCAGAGGAGGAGGAGGAAGGGGGGGTGAGTACRGCAAGCTGGCAGCCTGCAAAACAAATACAGGAATTTGGGGACTTTCTTCGGTTTTGTAGTCTCTGCTCATCAGCATTTGTGGCYGCTGACCGCCCACAGCCTTGCACTCTGGATGCGACTGGATTTTCTACTCTGGGCTTTATTTTATTATTTTTTGTATATTTTTTCCCTTTTCTTCTTTTTTTTAAAGAGGATGGGCTGGGGATGCACCAAACCACCCTGAGACAAACTTTCTGGGTTTCCATTTTCAGTGGCACAGAAAGGAGCAGGATGGGCCAAAGGAGCAGGGAGGCTCACCCACAAGGCAAAAGGTGCTGTTAGGGACTCCTCTTACCTTCCCCTTTCAGGGTGCATTGCCCCTATAGTGCTGATAAAATTGCTATGGAAAATACAGTTATGCTTTGCACGTGTGGAGGGACACAAACTGATGCTATATTGGGAAATGCACATTTGTACCAGCCCAGCCGGTAACGCTGCTCTTGTCTGCTGGGTCAATATGAGCTTGGGCATCGCTGCATTTGCGAGCCACCCAGGTCCAAAATTAAACACCAGGGATGACAAAGGTCTCTTGTGCCTCACCGGGCTGCAAATGCTCAAAAATAATCCAGTGGTCTCAGGCACACAGGTGCTTTGAGACAGAGATCCGGCATGCTTGGAAACCTATGTGTCAGGTCTAATCACATCTTTTTTTCTWTTTTTTTTTTAATTTAATGATTTGAATGCTAATTTCAGGGGTCTTTTTAACAGGAGTGTAAGCCTGGGCATCTGGTCTTAAAACTCCCTTTGGAGGCCCACCTGGGGCTGGGGTGCAGCACGGGGTGGCCCCCATCCCCCAGGCGCCTCTGCCAGCCCCAGCACCTCCCTGCAATTTGCCCCTTTCTGCCTGTTGCTATCGCCTACCGCTGCGATCRCTAAGGATAACTTTGAGTAGTGGGATGAGACAGCCAAAGGGGGAATTTCATTCCCGAGGAAGAAATTAAGTGATATGCAGGAATGCAGCTGCTGTTCAGGGCTGCCCCTTTCATTTCAAGGGCACCACAGCAGTGGCCATTCCTGGGCAGGGATGCTGCATGTCTTCACTGGCAGGGGGTGGTCAGCAAGATAAATTGTTATGAAAGGCCCCAAGGTCAGTTATAGGTATGTAAAGAGCACCATTATATCAGCTGCTAGATGGGGGGCATTGCTCCCATCGGCACAGCCGGCTGCACCATGCAATTTGGTGGCTCCTCCAGTGGAGAGGAAAACAGCCTGGATTTTCTCTGGCATCAGATGCACCTGTATTTTAAGTGTCTGAGTTGGCCCAAAAGGCCAGGGAGAGCATCCTTGGTCTTGGCAGGCGAGCAGCAGGGATTGCCCAGGGCAGGGTTCATTTGCCGGCGGCAAGGTGCTCCTCCTCCAAGGCTGGGGACAGGGCGAGCTGCCCCACCAGTTCCTCAGTGGTTGCTCCAGGCTCTGCTTGCATTTGGGTTATTCATTGCCTTTTTTAGCAGCGCAGACTGCTGTGCACCCTGCTGAGAGACCCACTCCGCTGCGTGGTCTCTGGGGCCAAGCAGTGCTGATGGGTTATTGCTGGTGGGGTTTGGGCTCATGCCTGGCTTTGAGCCATCACGCTCTTGCCAGCTATCTACACCCAGTGTGTAGTGTGTCTGCATGTAGTGCGCCTGTGGCTTTCTTTGTTTATTGGAAACTGGGAGAGGTAACTTCAAAAGCAAACCTTTAGATGCTTTGTAAAGCAAAATGTGTGGCCAGAATGGGAACACCTGACTCCAGCCACCACCACTTAATTGCATGGCTCGGGCTGCCCTGCTGCAACTTCTCGATTTCAGCCTGGGGCAAGACCCATGGGAAAGCAGGAAACTCGGAGCAGCGCCCAAACGCCTCAGGGGAATGCTGCATGCCCCCCTTGCTGCTGGGAGGGCTGCACTCCGCTCCCACTGCTGACCACCTGCCCCATCCTCTCCCTGTCCCTGCAGGAGCTGTCCTATGCTGGCACCGAGGCAGCTGGCCACCCCGCCGGAGCAGCCCCTGGGGACAGCCAGGGTGGGCTGGGAGGAGACGTTGCATTCCCCCAGCAGGTGTGGTTTGGGAGGCTGGAGGGGAGCACCCATGGGGGGAGTACGTTCACTGCATGCTCGCTTGCACCCATGGGATGCCCTGCACCCCATTTCTGCTTGGGAGTCTGCTGCGCAAGATGCCCACGGCTGGGCCAAGCTCTGGGCATTAAGCCAGCGGGAGGGTCGGAAGGGGCACCCCAAAAAGGCAGCCTTGTGATACAAGGCATGGGGGGGATGCTCAGCTGTGCCCACACCTGCCCCATGCCACGTGGCACCAAAAAGCTGCAACCTCCCAACACACAACTAATGCTGTGTTATTTTCCCCCCTGCCAGGGCAAGGGCTGCCAAGGGCCCCTGAAGGGGGGCAGGAAGAGTGCTGCTGGCAAGGGGGGCGACTCCGAAAATGAAGACAGTGACGAGAATGAGGAGGAAGAGGAGGAGGAGGAAGAAGAGGTAGCCGAGAACGAGAATGGCGTCAACGGCACAAGCACCAACACCACTGAGGGGACAGATGGACCTCACGGCAATGGCACCGCGGTGGCTGAGGAGGGCACTGGCGCAGCTGAGGAGGAGGAGGAAGAGGAGGAGGAAGAAGAAGAAGAGGAAGAAGAGGAGGAGGAAACCGAAGCCACCACCATCGCCAGCACCACTGGCGAAGAGGGGCTGTCCCAGGTGACCACCACAGGAGATAGGGGACCCATGGACGCCACCACAGCTGGGGAGCAGTGGGAGTACGAGGTGACAGCCGGGGGCCGTGGCCGGGGGGATGAGGGTACCACTGACGGCAGCTATGGGGAGSAGGACGAGTACGCCCGCGGGGACAGCTACCAGGCCTACGAGGACGAGTACGGCTACTACAAGGGGCATGGCTACGACATGTACGGCCAGGATTACTACTACAGCCAGTGAGCGGGCGGGGAGGCGGCCCCAGTGCTGCCCCCCCGTCTGCCCCATCCCGCTCAGGAACGTGCATCCGAAGGCTCACTGCAGCTGCCACGCGCCAGAGGGGATGCCAGGCAGCTTGCAGTACGCACTGGCTCCGTCCCAGGCTTTTTTTTTGTATCTTGCAAAGTGAAATGAAATAAAGCAACGGAACTGAGCTTGTTGGTGATGAAGGGTTTGCTGCTGAATTTTCTGGGGTCAGCGGGGTGGCACGGTGCTTGGTGGGCTGAGGGGCTACAGGTGCTCATGCTGCTCAGGGTTAAATCTCCTTATTCCAGCTCAGATGCACACAAAAGGAGGGCGGAACAGAAAGGCTAACTAGGAAAGCCTCTGTAGAGTTCCCGCCGAAAAATGGAAGGGCATTTTTAGGGTCACTGCTGTGGGATTATTGCCACGACTTATGTAGAGTTGATGTGAATTTGCAATACAGAATCATAGAATAGTTTGGGTTGGAAGGGACCTTTAAAGGTCATCTAGTCCAACCCCCCTGTCGTGGGCAGGGACATCTTCAACTAATCAGGTTGCCCAGAGCCTCGTCCAACCTGACCTTGAATGTTTCCAGGGACGGGGCATCTACCACCTCTCTGGGCAACCCATTCCAGTGTTTCACCACCCTCAGCGTAAAATATGTGGGTGACTATAACTTTACCATGTCTTCCACTCCTTGGTAGCATGCCTCCCATGGCCTGACCACACACCAGGCAATATTAATAAAGGTAAAGGAAGACATTAATTTCTCTTTCTGTGCATCACTAGCTGTAGATGCACACCCCTGTAATGACAGCTTTGCTTCTGCATCCTTACGCCAGACATGTGGGTCCCACTGAGGCCGGGGTTTTTTTGGGTTTTTTTGGTGTTTCGGACACCAGCGCTGCAGCCCAAAATGGTCCACATCTCTCCCTGCCATACAGCCTCRTCCCCAGGCCAAGGTAGGGCTGTCACAGTGACAGCGGTGCGTCCACTTGCCCCCTGCGTCAGGGATGGGGATGCCTGGCTTGTGGTCCCCAGGATCCCTGCCCAGAGTTACCTCCCCATGGGATTGTGGCCCCGGCCAACTGGGGATCAGCACCAGGGATGGGGAAGGACCAAACCAGGCAGGTGCCCCCATTTAGGAAAAGTGATGGCCCTCATGCATGGGTTACGGCAGGTACCGTGCTGCCCTCATGCTCCTGGAAAGGAAACCTGTGTTCAGCTCCCAATATAGGTCCAACTGCAAAACGAGTTTCTATTCTCGCAGCAGCGAGCTGCTGGCCGCTGTACAAAACCGCCTCCGTGTGCCAAAGCCAGGCTGCAACTGCCAGGGTGGCAGGGCGTGCTGCCTGCAGGGTGGGCACCCCTGGGGCCAAATCCCTACGGCGGCACTGGGGAGCCCTGCACACGCTCGTGGCCGGCAGGGGTGGACACGAGCCCCATCATCCACATCCCCAGGGGGTGCCCAAAGACGTCAGGGAACCAGCAAGGACAAAGGGCCCTGGTGCTGCCGGGGGCCGGATCCCGCTCCCATGGGGTGCCCAGCCCGGCCCTGTGTGCGTCAGCCCCGCCAGGCACCCGGCCAAAGCTCTGCCTCCCCAAGCCAAGGCACACCAGTGTGGTACCCACGGGGCAGCATCCGACCATGSCTCCCTGGCCAGCTGGATGCTGATGGTTTAAGCATTTCTGGCATTAATGTGGTGGTCACGCCCGCTCCCAGGGTTTGGGTTGGGGCAGGGTGGGGAGTGGGATGGGATCTATTGTCACCATCACCACAGCGAGCGGCTGAGTCAGGCTGGCCACAGGAGGGGGAATCCCCCTTGGCACATGCATAGGCGAGGCGTTCAGCAAAGCTAGAGGGGGGCAGGAGGAGTGCACATACGTTGTACACATCCTCATAGCACCTTCTCACAGCAAAGGTGGGCTCCAAGGGACCTGTGCAAGCAGTGCATGAAAAAAATCCTTTTTTTTTTTTTCTATTTTACCACTCTTCTATTTTGCACTTGCACTGGGCTTAGCTCAGGGGGGGTGAGRTTGAAACCCAAAAAGCAAGTGTCGGAGGCTATGGCGTGGCAGCAGCTCTCAGCTTGGCCAGCGCTGCCCTGTGGTGCCAGTCGTGGCTGCAACTGGGCCAGGCTCAGTGTATCGCCCTTCCCTTTCTGCAGCCCTGCAGGCTTTCCCATGTTGGTCATGGTGAGCATGCTACGACCCGCTGCCTCTTATCAATAACCGTGCTGGATGTGTGCCACGCTAAGATCTGCGCTAATCATCGAGCAATTTCGCCTTCAGAACAGATATTTATAAACCGTGCTTTCTGTTTATCCAGCCAGGTGGAACATTTGATAGCTGTCTTCCACCACAAACACATTTTTAGCTGGAAATTACTCCCCCTGGTTATCTGCGGGTGCTGCCAGCCCTGACAAATGTCCCTGGGCAGGAGCTGATTGGCTCTGCACGCCCAGGGCCAACTTTAAATTTCAGCAAAGTGGGCACAGCCTCTACGGTCTGCTGCTGGGACCTGCCTCCGACAGCGAAAGGTAATCTTCTTACCTAGTTTGCCTGCCCTGTCCCTSCCCAGCCCTTTGGCTCTGCCCTCCCTGAGCAGGGCATCTCCTGCTTTCACTCTGGGCAAGCCACGGTGGGGATAGGGAGACTGCCCGAGCCTCAGCTGTGCACATCTCTGCATCATGTTCTCTTCAGCCTACGTTGCTTTGTACTGCTGATCCTTGTGCATGAATTTCCTTCCAATGGTTTCTGTAGCAACGCTTGTATGGCTGAAAATAGTCTCCGTGCTGGACCTGCAAGCCCAAGCCAGGGTGGATGGGTAAAATGAGAATTATTAGCTAACAGAGCTATTGTCTCCTGCCATTTATCAGTGCTGTTGAAAACAGTGTGCGAGTTTCTTAATTCAGACTTACAACTGTATGGCTTAGCCTGCAGCAGTTTTGGTGGTCATTTATTGCAAATATCCACCCAAGCTGCTTTGACAGAGTGAGTTAAGAAGCTTAACACCTGGTGTCAGAGCGCCCACTCCATGCTGCTGGCTGTGCACGTGTCCTTGCCTTGCCGCCGTATGCACATGGCGAGAGCATCGCCTTTGCTGCAAGGAGTGCAGAGAGGCAGAGCGATGCCGAGGACCACTGCAAAGTCTGTGGAAAGCCGGGGTCACTGGATAACCCCATTGCCATGGGGGCTTTGGGACAGCAGGAGCTTTTGGGTTGCTGCTGACCAGGACTGTTGGGGACCGCAAGTCCTGGGAAGACAAACCCAGCGATGCTTCGCTTTGTGCCCCCAGGAGCTGCCCAAGATGCAAACAGCCCTCGTGTGCCTGTGCCTGTGCCTGCTCAGCACGGTCCTCTCGACACCCGTGAGTATGGCTCTCCCCAGCTTCCCAGCGTGCCGCCAAAAGCGTGGGGTGTACCACCCAGTGCGCCCTGGCACACTTTCAGCAGCAGGAAAACATGAGTTGCACTTGCATATAGCACCTCTGGGGCTTGGGGAAGGGTTTTGAGGTGCTGGCGCAGAGGTGAACCCAGCAGGAAAAATTAGCACTGAGGTGCCTGAGCATGTGCCTTTAATTTAGCAGTTAGGGCATTGTGCAAGGGCCGGTCTGGGTCGCTGTAACTCTTCCCCTTGATTTCTGTGGATTTGGGATCTGCCCAGCTTTTGGCCTGGGAACAGCCCGAACGGAGCCACAGGAAGGGAAGCGTGGGGAGGATGCTCGCCTTACCCATGTGGGTAACGGGGGTCGGAGGGGCACCTGCAATTACATTCCAGCTCTCCTAATGTGAAATTCAGACAGATATAACTGAAACAAAGGGCAAACTAAGATAAATATAATAGCAGCCATTTTTGTCCTCCATAACTGTTGCCCAACATACTAAATACACAGCTAGAGTGAAAATCTGCTCCTAGAGAAGGCTTGCTTTTCCAGCAGGGTAAGGAGGAGGGAAACCACGTTTTCCCTGAGGGCTGGGCCCCAGCCATGTGTCCTTTAGCCCCCAGGGCAAGCTTGCACAACCGGGTCTGTCACAGGGCAGTGTGGGGGAAGGCAATAAATCAGTGCAGATTTGCTTTTCAGATAGGGGCACAGAAAAGAGAYGCTTAATACTCTGCTGCGTAACCGGGGCTGTAATCCAGCCTTTGGCATTGTTCACAAACAATGGAATAAGCCAGGAATATTTAATACTCTGGGGTGCATTTCTGCCCCTTTCATCTGGGCTTGGGGTGCTTCAGTGGCTGATTTTGCTGAGACCAGAGGGGGCTCCCCTCCATGGGGCTGTCTCCCCCTCTGGCACATAGGGAATGCCCCGAAATGGCTTGGTGGGACTCACAGGATGCTCCCACCTCCAGGTCCCCCATCCCTGAGGGATGCACTGGCCAATACATCCCAAAAGATGCTAGGATAATCAGGGGAAGCCAGAAGCTTGCAAGCATGTACAGAAACCTGGCTGTGAGGGCACAGGCGTCACTGCTCAGTTGCCCAGTAAACACTGGGAATCACCACCAGTTAACCAGCTCCAGGGTCCCATTGCAGTCAGATCCCAGCCGTAAGTTGGAGCATTGTGGTGTGAGCAGTGGTGAGCCATGTATTAAAAATGATCTGCAATAAAAATACTCTGCAGCAGAATCCAGTAAAAGGATATTTGCAGACTAACAATATCCTATTAAATRTAGCATGCAATGCAAGCATGCTGTAGCAGAATTTGCAATACTTATCAGACCCTGGAAATGGGTTTTTGACCTTTCCTATTGCTGGCTTTAAGCTGGCACACCAGGTAGTGCCTGGGAATTTATTGGCTTATCAACACAGTTTTCCCACCCTTCCCTGGATGCCGTGGCATGCCCATCATGCTGGGAAGGGTGGGTGGCCAGCAGTGGGCGTTGGCAGCCACCTGGATGCCAGGGTTTGATGCCTCAGCTCCCGCTTGTGTTGTGCTGCCCACAGGTGCCACCGCCACTGCCCAGAAGAGCTGCTGGGAACTGCGTGGGACAGCACCGGGTATGTCCCCCCGCTTCCCCATCCAGACCCTGTGGGGTGCCCTGCACCGGGGGCTCAGGGAGAAAAGGCCACTTTTGGAGGGAACCCTAGTGAGCCATGGAAAAAGAGACCGGCGGTCCCCTTGCATCCGAGCAGCCCTTACGAAGAACAGGGGAGGGGAAAGGTGTGATGTGCTCAGGCAAGGGAAGGGCTTCCCCRCTCCTGGCTGCTCCTCTGCCCCTGCCCAGCCCCAGAGCACAAATGCGTGGTGTACCCACAGGTGAGGTTGTAAAAGTCCCAGGCCCAGCTGCTATGGGGTTTTTTCAAGGTGTATTGGTGTAAAATGCATCAGTAGCAAAATTCAGGTGAGTAGCATGGAAGAAAATGCCTGGTTTTGCCTATTGGAAGCCAGCTGCTGTCCTTCCAGCACTTTGGTCGCTCTCGGTCCCATCACTCATGTCTGATGGGACCATCAACCAGTTTGTTTGCAAGCTACCTTGCAAAAAAACCCCCACAGCTCCTGAAAGCAAGCAAAGGCAGAAAACGAGCCCAAGGGGAAACCAAACCCCGGAGTCCAGGAGGGGAGCACACACGTCCTGCCCAGGTCCCTGCCCGTGCTGGCAGCCACGAGGTGGTGGGACCTACCGCCTGCCCTGGGGCCCCAGCGGGTGCTGGTGGGACGCTGCTGCAGTACCAGGCACAGCAAGGGAAACTACTGCCGTTGCATTTAATAAGAAAATTGTGGGCTTTGGTTATTTTCTTTCCCACCAGATACTGCTGAAAGGCTGCAATGCCAAGCATGGCTTTTACGTTTTCAAATATGTCTACTCGTTTTCGACACGGAGGAACCAGACGCAGATAAAGGTGAGGAGGTGGCCAGGTGGCATGGCAGGACCCTGGCTTGGCTGTGGTGCCCCATGCAGCCGGTGTACGCCGGGGCTGGCCCTGACCTCTCCCTTGTGTGTATTGCACAGAAGGAAGAGGCCGACGGCCAGAGCACCATACCYGGTCACCGGCTGGGCGAGGACAATGCCAGGTGGGGGCCGACGGAGGATGGGGCGGCCCCAGAGCGAGGTGACAATGGCAGCACCAATGCAATGGAGAACGGGACCGGCCTCAAGCCCAAAAACCGCAGCACCCCAGGCATTGACAGGGATGCTCACAGTCCTGGCCCGGGCACCAGCACGCGAGCACGCGGTGGTGTCAGCGTTGCAGGTCCCACCCCGGCCAGCTCRGAGGGCAGCGGCGACCTGGATTTGGTGGTTGAAGTCAACGGGGGTGTTTCCGTTCTCCCCCAGGGTGGACGCCCCAGCGAGGCCGTGGTGGGGAACAGGTCCAGTGTCAGGACTGAGGACAGGGACGATGGTGCCCCCAGGGGGGTTCCAGTGGAGGGGGCCACAACAGCTGGGAGGGAAAGGGTCCCAACCACCGGAGGGGCTGGGGTTGAGGGCAGCGGCGAGGCCACCGTCCCTGGCCAAGGGCAGGAGGGCATCATGCGGGGCACAGGGATGGGAGGTGCCGCTCTTGCCTCTGTCACTGAGAAGATGGAGGATGTCCAAGTTGATGCTGAAGGTGTGGATGAATACGCTTACATCCCCGACTCGGGCAGCGTCACCGTCACCCACGGGAAGGAGGGCAGCACAGTGAGGGCCACCAGCTTCATGCAAATCTCTCCGGACAAGGACGACGAGGTCGACATCTTCATTGGGAGGGCCAACATCCATGTCGGGGAGCAAGAAACCACCCAGGCTGGTGCCACTGCTGGCAGCGAGGATGACGTCATCCCCACCGCGGGAACCAGCAGCTCCCTGCCCAGGCTGGGCATCACTGCGGCACATGATGGCGATGACGATGATGGCATCCCTGCTCGTGGGCAGCCTGAAGGACCAGCCACCACAGCCACCCCAAGCCATGGGGACAGCGTCACCAGCAGCCCTGGGGGTGGCCGTCCCACAGGAGATGATGAGGATGGTGTCACCACCGTTGGTGATGGAGAAGGACTGGTGGCCCCCGGCCCCTGGAGGGTTGCTGGTGGTGATGTTACCRTCCC
Source organism: Phoebastria nigripes (assembly GCA_035582835.1). Lineage (NCBI taxonomy): Eukaryota > Metazoa > Chordata > Aves > Procellariiformes > Diomedeidae > Phoebastria > Phoebastria nigripes. Next base: position 182,849 of record JAYKAV010003469.1, on the reverse strand, counting down.
CGCAGGGCCTGGCATCCGTGGGAATGGTGATGATAAGGTGAGAGGTGAGGGGCAGAAGTTCGAGGGGAGGCTGGGCCACCTGGCTGTCACCACCCCCCAGCGGGGGGGTGACGAGGAGGCCGCTGCCACTGTCCCAGCCAAGGGGGCCAGCATCCGCCTGGGCGCCACCATGGCCTCCCCCGGGGTGAGCGAGGGGGACTGCACCACCTCCCTGGGGACTGCCAGCGGCCGCAAGGCAGGTGAGAGTGCCATGGCGGGGAGAGGGGGGAGAGAGGAAGTGGGGCCAGCCACGCCCCAGCCCCATGGGGAGGGACGGCCCGGGGCGGGGGTGAAGGTCCGGCCAGGGGGAGTGGGGCTGGACAAGCCACCCAGGATGGACAAAGCACCATCCCCACGCAGGAAAGCCGGCAGCCAGGTGTTGAGCGGGGCCCAGACGGGGGCTGGTGGCCATGGCAGCGATGCTGGGGGCAGGCCACGTGCCACCAAAGTGGGGGGCAGCCTCCCTCCGCAGGCAGGGCGAGCCGGGGGCAGCATGATGGTGGGCAAAGGCCGCGAGCTGGGGCAAGGTGGCGAGGCTGGGGTGGCGGGGGCAGGGGTTGGCCGCCTCCCCGGACACCACGGCAGGAGGCCAGGGGCCAGGGCACCAGGGGCGTTTGCAGCGCTGGGCCACAGCAGGCAGGTGGACCAGGTGAAGCGCGCTGACGAGGTCCATGTCCGCGAGCGGGCCTTTTATGCCCTCAGCAGGGCGGGGGGCAGCCCTCGCAGCCCCTACACTGGCCTCGGGAGTGCCGACAGCAGCCAGTCCTCTGAGGGGGAGCGGGGCAGCCGCAGCGACAGCCGACAGATGGGACTGCAGCCTTCAGGGTGGGGAGCCCCAGGGCACCCCCACGGCCGCTGGAGCCGGGGGACCCTCTGAGGGGCTGCCGGTGTCTGCCCCGGCGGGCTCCAGCGGTTGGAGTTGGGGGTCCCACATGCTGTGTACCCCCCAGCATCCCCGCTGCGGGCGCTGCTCTTGCCTGGGTGAGGGGCACCCTGCACATTGCTGGGGGTCGCGCAGTGCTTCGCAGCCCAGGAGCTAAAAATCACTGGTTGATGCAATCCTGCTGTTAATTTGAGGGGGGCTGTGTCCAGCGCTGCAACAGCGATGCATCGGTTTGCTGTGCTAGACAGCCATGTGACAGCAATCGTGCTACATGGCATAGGGTGGCATTGTTCGTGCAGTGATGTGAAGCGAGTAAATAAACGGTGAGAAAAAGCCTCTGTCCTYGCGGTTTCACTTCCAGCCTAATGGAGAAATAAAGGCATTTCTGTACCTAAGGCTCTGCTGACTGGTGTTTGCAGCGGGACTTCAGGTAGCTGCTTTGCTGCGAGCAGCGTGCTGYGGAGGGGCTGGTCCCTGGGCACAGCGGGGTTTCTGGCCCCAGCGCATCCCTGGCCCAGCCATCACCTCTGGGGCTGCAATTTGGCCAACTGGCCCCGCACATCCCTCCCTTGGGGTATCAAACCCCACTGGCTCCTGCCCAGGGCCACCCACCTCCCCGGGCAGTTTGTCCTTGCTGGGAAGCCCCACAGAGCATCTACCCCCTTGGTTTGTCCATCTCCTGCAGCAAGAAATCCCCATTGCGCCCTCCTGCACACTGCTGGGGCGCTTGCCGGCCACACCGCCCTTCCAGCAGCACCACAACACCTCAGCCGTGCCACCACCATTCCCACCACTGGCCCCCCACGTGAGCTAGGCTGGGCTTCGACACGCTGGAGCCGTGCCGCCGATGGTGCCCAAAGTTAATCACTGTTTATGCAATTGCAGGTTGCTTTTTCTGTCTGAGAAGCTGCTAAAACGGGTGCGCTTGCAGAGCAAACAGCACTGTGGGAGCGGCCTCGAGCCTTGCAGGGAGAGGTGCCGCCCTCAGCACGTGTGGGAGGGGACTCCCCGCGGGCGCTGTGCCCCTGCGCGGAGGGCGGGTGGGAGCAGCTGCCGTGGCAGTGAGGTACCCGCAGAGCTCCTGGTCCCCTGTCGTCTGGGTGGCTGCATGCAGGGAAGGGGCAGGTCCCATGTCGGGCCATAGACTTGGTTCTTAGGGATCGTGCATGGGTGATTGATGCCGGGACCACCACGACAAGGATAACACTGTGTTATCTCACTGGTGCTAGCAGTAGCACCAGCTGTCAGGGCTCTGCCTTGCTAGAGCTCATRCTCTCCAGCGGAAAGGATCAAAAATTGCATGTGCCCACTGCGCCCCACACCAGGGCATCAGGCCACGGTGCCCCCAGGGGAGCCTGGTGCCAGTGCTGCAGGGGCATGGAGGTTTAAGCAGCCTGGGGCAGGGGTTTGCCTGCGGCTTCCCAGGTGTGGGGCAGCATCCACAAGACCCCCAAAGGCTCAGGGACCTCCTGTGCCAGCCCACCTGGCTCAGAGTGAAAGGGGCCACAGGGCTGCTGGCAGCCTGGCCTGGGTGACTCGCCCCTGGAATTGCCATGGCACGTCACACCCCAAGTCTGATGGACCATGGCGATGCTCCAGGGAGCTCAGGCTCGGCGTATGCCATTGCCTGGCAAATGAAGGGGTTGGTTTTGGGGTCTCACTGCTGGCAGGGCTGGGACTGGTGGGTTTGCAGCCCCATGGGGACCCCGGCGTGGTGCCCAGCCACCTCCATCCCCGGTCCTGGCCGCATCCTTGTCCATGCCATTAAGCAACATCCATCAGCAAGGCCTGGGCACCATCTAGTGGAATAAAAAGCCTTTTGCTGAGAACGTTTTGTGCCTGTTGAATGATGCCCAGCTCTGCCTGGTGCCGGGACAGGCACTGCTGCCCTCTCGCCCCTCTACTTCCCTGAGCTCCTGGGGAACCCTGCCTGAACGGTGAGGTCAGGTATAAAACTGGCTAGTTCACGTATAAATGGCATATGTTTATTAAACAGCACTACCTCCTCACACAGCTGCTGTTAAAGCACCTGGAATTTTTGTGTGATGACTCTGGCTCTACATCCTGGGGCATGCAACATTTTGGGATGCTCAGCCCAAGCCCCCTCCTCACCACCACCAAGGTGCCTGGCTCTGCTCTTCCAAAACTCGCTTGTCAAATAGCATAAGCAGCCACTGAACAGACAAACTGCAAGTTTCCCGAGGAAAGGGTTTTCCTGGAGTATTGGAGCAAAGCAGGGAGGTGGTTTTCCCTTGTAGTGAAGGCTGGGCCGATGAGCGCTGGCAGGGTGGGAGCTGGCAGGGCGGCTTGCTGCCACCCCTCGTGCCCCCGACACCCATAGCAAGCTTACAGCCAGGCTAGAGGTGGCCACCAGGTCTGCGAGGTGTTCCTCTGTGGCTCTTTGGTCTTTGGCTCTGCCAAGTTGTGTATTTTTAGGGAAAACTTTAATTTAGACCTTTAATATATATACATTTACTTCCTGTTCTCATGTGTTGTTTTTGTTTTTTTTTTTACTGAAGGGCAGCAGTGATTTATTAACAGGCGTTTCTTCATGTGGGCACAGCAGGGGCTGTTGCTGAAGTGCTTTAGGGTCTCTCATCCCACCCTGTAAGTGAGTGAACCCAAGTGAAGAGTGATATGCACACTAGACTACTTTCTGGGGGTATGGAAGGAGAAAGAAACTGTCCCTAAAAATCCCACTAATTGTGGGGATGTGGCCAGGCGAGTATGGGTGGTTGTTTATTCAGGTAAATGTCATGCTTAGAGGAGAAACATCTGCTATTGTGGGCTATCACTGATTTCTACTGCCTAAAAGCCCTCACACGTGAGATGCGAGCAGCTGTGGCAGTGGAAACCCCTCAGATTTTGCAAAAGTGGGTTTCTGTTAATGTTGCTTTTGCATGTGGGCTGGCGTGTGCAGCAGTACTGGAAAAAGCAGGTGCTGGGTGAAAATGGAGTCAGCTCCCCCATGAGTCAGGCAAGCCAGATGAGGGGAGGGAGAGCCATGACCCCTARCTGGGGATTGCCACAGCAGGCCAGCTGGGCAAGGCTCAGGTCAGGTCCTTTCCCCAAAGCACACACAGCTGCAAAGGTTTTCCAGTGATGTATCTTGCAGCAGCATCCTTGTTAAGGAAACCTGCTGAACCCAGCCTTTGGGTATTTAGCCCCTTGGGGAAGCCTCCTTATTTCTCCCAGGATAGCTGCAGCTGGTTGTGAGCTGCTCCTTGTCCTAGGCACTGGTACTAGCCCCTTTGCAAACCCAGCCCTGCTCAAGGAGCTGTGGGTGCCAAGGCCATTGGAGCAGGATGGGAGCAGCATCTTTTGCTCCCAGCTGTGGGGCTGGCAGCACTGCAGGCACCAACACCAGCAGCGGGGTGTGAGTGGGGCAGGGAGGAAGCAAGGGCCAGCCTGCCCTGCCCTGCCCTGCCTTTCCTGAGCCTCTTGCCTAGGGCAGGCTTTTACCTGGACAGGTCAGGGACTGGGACCTGGCTGACTCCCCAGTGCCTTTGCTGTAAAGAGAGGAGGGGGGATGACAAAAAAACACTAAACCTTTGCTACATGTCTTAAAAATAGTTCTCTTTGTAATTACTCTTTGTGGCTTTATGCCTTGTGACTGCATCAGGGCTTATATGATGAAGTGAGGTGCTCTGCTGTGTGTGTTTAGTATGCTGCAGCTGGACCTCATGTGGCTGTGGGCTTGCAGGTGCCTTGCAGACATCCTCAGCTCCCTGGGTATGCTAGGTGAATTACCAACTTTCTTCACCATCACGGTCTGTAATGTGGCCTTGGTTACCTCCCAATACTTTTTTAATCTGGTGGTGATGATGCTGTTAACCTAGGTAATTGGGAACCTGTTGCCCTGGAGCCATAGGTCTAGAGGACTTTGAGCCCTTGGACAAATAGTGCAAATGAATGTCAGTGGGGTTTTGGAAAATGGTTATTAACATTCAGCCTGTTTCAGGTCTTAGAGGATACAGAGGCATTTTTATAAAGTGAAGGGCTTTCACCTGCCTTGTGTTGTGAGTTGTATAGCCCTGCTGAAGTAAGAATTAAACCATCTCTTCTCTTGGGGAAAAAAAAATGCTTTTTCCCTCATAAGGTGTGTGTGGAGGGCAGAAAAATCCAGGCTCTTGTGAACTGTAAAAAGCTAGCAGAGGCTTTGGTATGCAGCTCCAGGTACTGATATCAAGTTCCCCAGCCTTTACGGGAAATACCCCTTTCTGGGGCATTTTTGCCACCACTTTCCTCCCCTTGCTAGTGCTCACAATCTTTGGACCGGTCCAGTTCAAAACTTGGAAATGCTCCCGTAGATTTTGGGGGGGTGCTGACCCAGCTCACTGCAGTGCTGTGGCTTGTAGACTGTGGTGTGCAGGGCAGCTGTGTGAAGCTGCAGAGTCCCTGGAAAGGTGTTTTCTTCCGTGGTGACAATTGAGGTCACCCAGGTGGGACGATGGGTGTGCTCTCTGGGAGGACAGCCATGGTGTAGGTGCAGAAAATCTACTGTTGTCTTGGGTATCTCAGAGCCCACAGCAGCTGTGGACAAGCCCTCCCATGCACACCTGTTTCACCTCTTGGTAAGATGCATTGGAGAAGCCTGTTGTCTGCAGGTCCTGCACACACAGCTGCTTTACACCCCCCTCCCACCAAAAACCTGATCCAAGGACAATTTCTGAGCACGAAAAGTACATGTTTAAGGAAACCTGGAGGGATGGCAGTCCTGCTTGGCTTGCTTTGTAAATAAACATCAGAGGTGCGTAATGCAATAGCATGTATACTTGGCTCCAGCTGGGCTGTTTCTCTATAGCATGTTGTTTTGGTGTGTGTTCTGGATCAGAAATCTGTAGCTTTGTTTTTGTACCAGCGACTCAACCACTGAACTGCTTAACCTTCTCCACAGTCAGTGCCTCAGAGAAGCCAAACACGAGCAACTCAGACTGTATGAAAACATGAGCTGCAGACTGGCCTGAAAGCCAAAAGAAAGCTGTAATTTACTGGAAGGGAAGGTCCTCTTTAAATTTACAGAAAAGAGCATATATAGAAATCTAACAAAAGCATGTAATGATTGTCTGGCATGGACCAGGGGATGCTGCTGTGGGAAGTGATGATGTGGATCAGCCATTACATGTTAAACACAGTTTGGTTTGGTCAGGTCATGATCCCACATCCTTGCTGAGGAGCATCTCTTCCTACTTCTGTCGCCTGCCTTACCTGACCTGTAGCCAAAAGTTATGGACAGAGGAGTTAGCATCACTGGCCGCAACATACTGCACTGACATGCCTGCAGCCACTAATTCCTGCATTAAACACCTGACTTTTGTCTGAGCTGTAGAGCATGCTTTGGGAAAAATATTAAATATATACGTGGTTTTTAGTTGGAGTGTTAACTCTTGAAGGCCAAAGATTTAGCAGTGCAAAGCAGCACCGTAAAAAGCATCTTGCTCAACTGGAAGTAAACAGGGGGTTGAATCTGTAGGGCTGGAAATAGATACTTGGCTAGAAAGGGGATGCTTATGCTCGGGCAGGATCAGTCACGTAGCTAAGGAACACACCAGCTTTTGACTCTTTCCTGTTTATTTTCTACTAGAGCAGCTGAATGCATACATTAATGGCAGCAAAGTGCTGATCACTGCTGCATCCTGAGCAAAGTGGGGCTGGGCTGCCTCCCTGCAGGCAGGCAAGGGCAGCTGGGGGCACCCAGGAGGGCTGGCAGGAGGTGGCATGTCCCCAAGAGCCTGTGCAGAAATGAGGTGATGCTCCAGCACAGGGTTTGCTGTTTGCCTTTTGGAGGGTGCTGGTGTGTGTGGAAAATGCCTTGGGAGAAATTGGATAAAATACTTGCTGTTGGCAGCGTATCTGAATGGAGTCCTGCTGATAGTGTATGCTGTACATGCCAGCAATAGTGGGGACACCTTTAGGTAACCTATAGAAATTCAGAGCACTGTGTGAGCACCAAGATTTGTGCCACAAACGACAGTTAAGTTTACACTCTAAATTTTTTATGCAGATCACACTAAGCTCTGAGGCAGAGCTTGCAAGTTGATTCCCTGAGGATAATATATAATTAAGTGATCAGGCTCATGAAAGCAGAACTGATGCAGGAGTATAGATGCTGGTGGACCTGCCCCAGCAGGGACCATTGCCATAGACTTGGGCAGAAGGCTGTGTAGTGCCGGTGGGGACAGGGCGGCTCGGGGCTGTGCTCTTTCGCTCTGCTTCAGCTCTGCCTCTGACTAACCAGCTCTGCCCTTTGGAGTGGATTCCTTTTTCTTATTTTGCTTTCCCTTCCCCCTTTCCAGGTCAGTTTCCTCAGCTACCTGTGCTCCAAGCCTTCTCCCCTCCCAGCCTTCTGACTTTTCTTCTCTATTTGCATTTTTTCCCTTAGGCCTTTTTTCCACTCCTGTTTCTCCAGCCTTGCCTTTTCTGCTATGCATTTCCACCCTGGTGTTTCATTTCTCCCTGCTCTGCCCTCCGTCAGTGCTCGCCTCCTCTGCTCCATCCTGAGTAAATGGATGATGGCTTCTTGTTCCAACTGTCCAAAATCCCCAGCCAAACGGAGGTCAGGGGATTCCTTAATGAAATTCCTTAGATATCAGTTTTGTGGAATAATCTCCCGTTTATTCAGTGTATCTGGTTCTTCTATGCTTCCAAGCTTCATTTTCTGCTTTTTGAAATGAGCCAAAATAGGAGTGAAAGGAAGATGCTGTGGGGAAGGCTGTGGGGGACACTCAAGAGACCCAGCGGTGCTGTGGCCTGGCAGACCTCCTCAGACTCTCATTTGCTGCCTGCAAAATCTTTGGCTTTATTCCTGTTTATTATTAATGTGTCTGAATCAAGATCATTAGTGCAGAGGAATGGTTCTTGCTGTGAAATGGTCACCTGTAAAAAAAGTAAATAACTTATACTGGTGATGAGAGAAGTCAGATGTCAAAGATCTGTAGGTTAGTTTGCACAGGTCCCATCTCCACTTAGCAGGAGGAGGCTTGTGCTGCAGATAATGAGGGACCTCTCAGGCTGGGTTTCCCTAGATGGGCTCCCTGGTTTTCACAGACAGCTCCCATGCATGGAGGTTAAAGTGTTATGAATGTAAATCACTAATAGGCAGGTATGTTGGTCTCCAAGCTAATTGCCTGAAGCAAAGTTGCTTGGGATGGGTCACAAGCAGCTGATGATTTTGTCATCTCCTTTGGACGCAGTGACTGCCCTGCTGCCTCCCAGCTTGCATGGGCTTCCTCTGGTTGCTGGAAACCAGCTCCAACACACGCCTGGGGGCAAGATGGGATTTGCTGTGCGAGAACTGGGTAACAGCTGCTGCTCTCAGCACTTCCAGCAATGAGTAAGTCATCCTGGGAACGGGTGGCAGGAAACTCTGCCCGTCTCCTGGGGGGAAAAAAATGATCTCTGTCCCTCCTGGGTGCCCTCTCCCTTGTCACCAGCCATGGCTGTGGTGGGTACCAAATGTGTTTAAGGTGAGATGCTGTGCTACATGAGGTCTAACATGTTCTCGCCCTCTCCCAGCTCCCTGCTCAGGAGGATGTCTCCGCTCCCTGTTGCCACCCTGCACAGCCCCTTTTTGTAAGGCCTGGATGCTTCCCTCCCCCCACCCCCGTGTTGTCCTGCTTGCCCTTACCGGTGTGCCCTACAAAAGGGGCTTTTGTGGAGGTATGCTTGAGGGAGGTAGTTAATTTTTAGCTTCCTGTTCATTGAGCCAGGAGTAAGATTTTTAACAGGGACTGTGCTAGACCAGAGCTGTTTTGCTATTGCTTAACTAGTGCTGCCTGGCTCTGGGCCACTTAAAACAAAAGGCCAGACCCCAGAAAAGAGCAGAGCATCACTATGGTCACTGGAAAAACAAAACCAGGCCCTTTCTCCATGTGGCTCAAACACTGCCCAGGCCTGGGGTTTCAGAGCTAGAGAAACCTCCCCAAGTTGGTAGGTGGAGGCGTTTGTTGGGGTGGGGGCTTGTGTTTCTCCACTCAGGGATGTGGAGGGGAACTGGGGGGTGTCTGTGTCATCCAGCAGAGTTTTGCGGCAAGGGAGAAGATTTCATCCTCTCTGCTGCAACCCATGGCCACTGCATCTGCTTCTTGGGTGGGGAAACCGAGGCGTGATGCCCCAGGGACTGAGGTCTATGGCCAGGCACTGTCCTGGGTTGCACTGTCTGGGCAGTCTGCTCTGGCACACCTAAAGGGAGGGGAAAGTACTAACTGGGTTTGGCAGCAGCAAGATATGCACCACACTTCATCCCTGAAAGTCCTGTTCATTTAAAGGCATGAATGCAGTCTGAGAGTTCATGACTAACTAGACAATGAGATTAAGTTAACAAGGTATGCACAGTGAGATTAAATCTCTGGATTTTTAATGACAGCAATAAAATACTTCTGCCTCATGGTACAAAAGCCTCACTAGTAGCTGATGTTAGCCTCGGTTTCTCTCCTGTTTGAAGACCATGCTGTCAGGGACAAACTGACAAGTACACAACTTCATGTCAGGGCCTCATCCAGGGCACTGTAAAGGGGAAAGCAAGGAGGTCCCTTCCCAGGGATACTGGGCTTAGGAGGCAGAGCTGTGCAGGGCTCTGACATGGACTTGCTCTATCAGGCTGTTTTCAAAAGAGCTATTCTGCTTCTCAGAGTTTGCAGATTTCCAATAGCTATGAGGACTATGGAAAAGGTTTTTAAGTGCTCAGAGATATAGGAGGTGCAAGGGGACAGGTCAAAAGCTAACCTCTTCAAGGGTAGGTAAAGCCCTGAGGCTGTAAACGGGTCAGTGTGGGACAGCTGGGCCTGCATGCAGGTGACAACCCAAGTACCTAGAGCAGCTACTGTGATGTGCTTTTCCAGGAGATGAGAAACAAGTGAAAAAAAAAGGTATTTTACTTTTTTTCTTTCTCTTTGATCCTCCACTGTCGCTAACCAATTCCTTGGTGTGACTTGTATCAGAAGGGGAATGGTGATGTTGCATGTTGCTTACCCTTTCTGCACGTAGGATCAGTATTTCCAGAGCCTGCCACAGGCTCTGGCCCTTAGCAAGGGCTGGTGACCAGTCAGCATGCCAGGCATGAGGGGAAGGTTTTGCTCAAGGTACGTGGCATGGCGTGCTCTTTTCACCTCCCCTTCTTGCAGAAACTATAAAGGAATTAGTTTGTGGTGTAGGTAGCAAGGTGCTGGTATAATTCAATTCAGTTCATACACAAGTATCTACTGATAGCTACTCGTGTTTTCCAAATGCTGCTGGATATTCAGTGTTTGTCTGCTTGAGAGACTTTTACTTCGGGTTGTTCTTGTCTTGTAATGGCGTGCTGTCACTAAAGACCCCAGGACGGCAAAGCTAGTACTGGAGAGATGTTCTGTGGCTGGTGTGAGCATCTTCCTCTTTCTTTAGAGTAAAGCACTGCACAGCCTGGAGCCCGCTCACATTAGGGTAAGCAACAGAGAGCTTTAATCCCCTTTGCTGCAGGAATTGACACACTTACCTTGCTGATGTGGCAGACAAAACATGATTCATAAGCCACCAGCCTGGCACTGGAAGGCTGCTGGAAAATCCCAGTTTAAAAGCTTTACATGTTACTGAAACAAAGCAGTCTGTCACACCTCTGGAATTGCTCAGAATTGATTTGTATTTCTTTGTGTTTGATATACAAAGGGGCAATTTGGACCTCAACTCCTCCTGACAGGCTGTTTCTCCAAAGCCTGCAGGTGTGCCAGGTGTTTGCTCTGAGAGATGTGTACCTGCAATAGGCTTCAAGCAAACAGAGCCTCTGGATGGGGGTCACGAGCAAGCAGACCCCCTTGTTCAAGGAGCAGAACCCTTACACTGGCAAATGCATGCAATGGTTGGCTTAAACCACCTCCCCACGAGTTGGCTGGCTCCGTGATTTGCCTGACAAATTTTCTGTGCCTTTCCCTGCTTGTTTTTCCTTAAGAAACCTCCAAGCCTTTTTGTATACCCTGACAGGCCACAGGGAGACGTGGTTGTGATTGTGACCCTGTGGCAATCCCAGTGATCACCGTCAGTGTCGGATGAATGCTGTGCCTGGCACCCTCACCCTCCTCAAACCTGCTTGCCTGTGTTATCCCCTTGGCCAGGCAAGGACCACCTGGGCCACCATGGCCCTGGGTATTACAGGTGCATCCTCTGCTGTCAGCACCCTGCTTGAGTTAGTGCAAAATGCAGCAGGACATTGAAGCCTTGCAGAGTAATGGGGCTGGTTTAGGATTTGGTGCCTCGCGCGCGTGGCTAAGGAAGGAAATGACTTATGTGCTTGTGATTGGATTTTCCTTGCAGGTTTGTGCTTGCAGGCGAGAGTGAAATGTGTCTGATGCCTCAGGCTGAGTGCAGCTCACTGGCACTTGCCCAGCCGTAGGTGGCCAGAATTGGGGTGGGCAGGAGGGCAGCTGCTTGCAGCAGCACCCTGATGATGTTTTGGGAGGGTAGGGGAGTGTGCATTGGCTGCGGAGAGAAACAGTCTTGGCATCTCTGTCCTTGGCATCTGCTCCTGATACAAGGCTAGACCTCTCACAGGCACCACAAACAGATCTAGAAGAGTAATCCAGTGCTAAATGCTCGCTGGAAGTATCAGGTCTCTGGGAAAACCCTTGCTGAGCCATAGCCATCAATGTTGTGTTGTGACAGAGTAAGTCGCCAGACCAAATGGGCCAAAACACATGTGAGGGGACACCTTTCAGGTTCCTGGCTTTCAGCAGGAATTTGATTCAAGAAGCTCTTCAGGTTTTTGTCCAGTGGCCTTTGTGCAACTACCTGAAAACAAAAACATTTAGTCTTCTTTCCACCTTCCCTTCTTTTTTTGTGTTGCTCCTCTTGTTTTGGAAAACGTGGTTTAGATCTTAACAAACACCTTCCAGGTAGCATGGGAATACCTTCTGGTAGATATCTAGATATCTTCTGATATCTAGAAAATTAATTTAAAAATATATGCTATGTGCATATACTGCTTCTGCTTAGTCGTGCACTCCTATAGCCTTCTAACACATGCCTTGACTGTTGGGAGAAGCACCTCTTGATGTTCCTAGGTCACTTTGCCACCGCCCTGGGCAGTGGTGGTGATGCTGCTGCTGAAGGCTCAGCACATTTCTCGCCAAGATGTGCAAGTCTGCCTGGAGCCCCCGGGCCCTGACAGCACAGAGGGACGGCCAGACAGGCTCTACAGAGAGAGGAGAGGGCCACAGCAGTGCACTCCTGTGTTCAAGTGTCAGGGGAGACCAGCTCTCAGGCAAACAGGTATTGCTCCCATGTGGTCCCTGCCAGACCAGCCTTGTTTCGCTTCACCTGAGCTATGTACAATGCGAGGAGTTTGCTTGTGCGATGTTGTTGCCTGCTTTTGCCCAGTGGTTTATTCAGCCATGCCACTTGTGCTGCAGTGTCTTTTCTTATGGATGGAGGCCAGAGTATTTACTTGTAAATTCCTGCAGTGACTTAAGAAAATAAGATAGGAAGCAGCTGATATTTTTTTAAGGTATGTTGGCTCAGAAAGATTTATAGTAATGACTATTGATACAGATACAAACAAGTTCAGTAAGTATACCTACCTATACTAGTGAGGCTTTCTGCTGACAATGTAATTTTCCATTTTTGTTTAATGATTGACCTTGTTTAGAAAGCAGGGGAAAGTAAACCATTTGTTATTTCAGTCCTCTGTTTCCAGCTTGGATTATACGTTTTGCATGTGGGGACACGTTGCAGGGAATTACCCATCTGGGTAAAATGACCTTTGGCCAGGAGGTGCCTTACCACTGCTTTCCTAGGCTGTGACCGTGCAGCCACGTCGTGCTGCACTGCACTTAGCTTCTCTCAACAGCTCCTGGGGCTCAGTCGTACACGTGTTTAAATGCTTTGCCACCTCAAGAGCAATTGCAAACACACAGTGAAACATGAAAATGGTCCCATGTTTGGTCAAGTTCTTCCACAGTTAGGAAATGCTTTTGCAGAGGAAAGTTTGACTCATTTCTTTGACTTTGAAGGAATATTCCACATCTTCATGTGAGCTGTGTATGAGAAGGTATATGTATCAGATTTATCAGAACTGAGTATTTCTATGTAAGTTTTAATATTACTTGAGATCGGAACAGGGTTTGCCATGTCAAACAGGATCACAAAGCATGTGTATGTTGTGGCATATGTTCAATCTTTGGAAAACTGCATTTATAGACTGGGGGGAAACAAGTTGCTTTTGGCAAGCTAACCATCATTATAGGTTACGGCAGCCCTTCCCAGACCACTGGCTTAAACAGGAAGGGAGAGAGACGTCTGCCCTGTCTTCAGCTTGACAAACCAAACTTGTCACAGTATTTTGAAATGCACAAACCATCGCCCAAAATAACCCCATTCTTGTGCTTCAGTTTATATTTGCACTTATACTTTGCAACAGGAAGAAAACTATGTTAATTACATTTCACAGAAGAAACATTTCTCTTGTGCTTTCCTAGAACGTTCTGTAGGGAGATTACTATGTTGAAATAAAAAACCAAACAAATAAACCAGTAGCTGTTTTCATTGGAGAGCCTATTTTCCGCCTTGCCGCTCATTAGAGTAGGGCCTACGCTGATGAAGAGATTTCCTGGAGAGTAATAGCTGAATAACCTGCACAAAGAATTTCTCCTGCTGCGCACAGGCCCTGCATGATGACAACGTACAGAAGTGTTGGTAGACCCAGCATGACAGATGCTGACCCTACAAGGCCTTCGACAAGAGGGAGAGTGTACATGGGTGAGACCCTACTGAGGTGGGCACCTTGCATAGAGCGGTTGGGTTACACCACGCTGAGTAACCTGAAAAGCTGTGACATTGCTTCCTATGTGCAGAGATGCTGAACAGGTGTCAGGAAGGAAGGATCCTCCACTTGGGGATTTCCCCCACACTTCTGTTTTAATTCCATCGAATCCAGAAAAGTTATTCCTCTGGATTTCTACAACAAAAACTTGGAGTGGGATAAAAAAACAGTGGACAACAGGGAGTTTGTATTGCATTGAGAGAGAAATGGAGAGATACTGTCCCTGGTCACTTTTGGAACTAATTTCTAGGTTTTTTAATACCTGTGTGTTTCTAATCCCTTTTCCATCAGTGGCTCAGCTACTTTGACTATCTTGCTGTCTTTCACAGTTCATCACTGGGAGGAGAAACCTTATTTCCAGAAAGCCAGGAGATACGCATGCAGCCTAATGGAGTTGGGGGAGCTYCTGTTTCCCTAGAGGGCACAGACCTGTTCGCCATACAGTAAAACAAAGACTTCTTGGGCAGCAAAGTCTGAAACTGGAGCAGGGTGAGAAGCCAGTGCTCTGGGGAGGCTTTCTCAGCTGTGAGCAGAAGGGTGCTGGAAAAACCTCACCAGCATTGCCATCAGGGTTATCTCTGTTAAAAGCAGAATATAACTTGTTAATACCAGTACTGGAGGGGCTGGAATACAACTGGTAATTGTGAGCCAGGCTGCTGTGTTTATACATGGCTGAATAGTGTAAATGGCATGAATAATCCCTTGCCCACAAAAAACAATGGGAAAGCCTGTGCATAATTTAATTGTTAGAGTTATGGATGGGCAGTGTAGTTAGCACTCATCAATGTGACTTTATGGAAAATGGCTTTAACACAGAATAACCCCAATCCAAGAAGAATAACTGCATTTGGCCAAATGCAAGCTGTTAGGCTCAGTAGTATCTGGACCTGGTCCTTCAGTCTGATTTGTGCATGGGGTCAAAGTAGAAGATGGTCTGTTTTAGCTTTAAAAATCCACAAATCCTCACCCTCTGGTATGTATCATCTGCACACTGGTAATTTACTCTCTTAGTCTGTCCRTATTACAAATTCAGGCCTGGTTGTCTGCTTTCCAGGAAAGATCTTCTGGGTATTGACCTGGACCCCCTGGATAGCCCAAGCAGCTGTTCCAACATGTAACAAGGGAGAGCACAGGCTTGCTTTCGCCCCCGTTAATTGCTATGCAGGGATGGGATAGGGAAGACGAGCAGTCCAAGCAGACATGCTAATTGTCGGCAGGCCATATCGTGGTGAAACAGGAGCAGCCCTGCTGTCTTAAGCTTCAATTTGCAGTGTCTGCGTAGCCCACGTAATAAAAAAAGCCGCCCTCTTTCCCTGCCTCCAATGCGCAATCTGTGTATGTGCGAACATAGCTGTTTTCGACTGAAGTCTATGGGGAAGACTTCATGTTAAAGAAAGACATTTAAAACCTACAGCCAGTGAATGCAATTACTTGGCCAGGTTAATTTTTTTTTTTTTTGCTATTTTGCCTCTGTATTGTTTCTTGCTTTCCATGACGATAATGATGGGAAATCAATGTGTTAAGAGAAATGCTAGCATAATTGTGAGTTCAGAATGAGTTTTTTAGTATCTCTTGGGCATCTATGCCTTGTCTGATGTGTAGGCAGTATCGAGCCAGGAGCTAATAAACAAAATGGGCAAATTATTATTGCATCAAGTCTTATAGTTGCCCCCTTTTTTAAAATATATTTAATAGTCTTTGCCCAATAACTGGACCCAATGATCAATAAGAGAAAGCTTGTGCCCATACAGTAGCTTTGCAAGATCAGAGCCATAATGAATATTATTTTTGCTGAAAATGATTTAAGTCACATGCTATAACATCAGCGTGGGAAGGGCATGTATGATAGACATGAAATTAAATGAAAGGCTACTTCAAAAAAATCTTGCCATGGTAGCTTGCATTTCTTAATATGTTGATGCTACTGGTTTTTTAGTTATCATTGGAAAATCTACATTACTCCTATCATACTAAGACCCCAGACAAGCCAGTAAGCATGCCTTGTAAGTTACCTGTAAAAGCAGCAGTGTTATATCCCAGCAATGACACTCATGGCACTGGCCAAAAAAAAGCCACGTTGAGTGTTCCCTGGACAGCCCACCTCCTCTTGCCCTTGCTCTGACTCGGTCCTGCATTTCCTCTTGTAGGAATCTGTGTCAAATGGGACTGCCGCTGTGTTACACTGCTCCCTCTCATGATAGCAGCCACCTAGCAAAGAGGTAGGATGAATGAATCAACTGATCTGAAAGATTAGAAGGTATACCTAAAAATGTCCAGTGCGTCAGCCTGGCTTCTTTGCCTGGGGCAGAGGCAAAGGAGACATCCATGGCTGTGAATATTTGGAAAGAGGAGGGCTTAATTTCAACATCTTTACTCAAGCCTGAAACAGGGGGCTTGGACTAGTCTCACTGGTACTTGCTGTGGTCCAGCACTCTCTTTTGCTGTTGATTTTTGSTATTTTGTGTTACTTCCATGTGACTTAGAACTCCAGAATTTCATTTGGTCCAGAAAGTGGTATTTAAAATATTAACGATATGTGCGTATGTACGTTAGCATATATGTGCATCTGTGTGTGTGTATTGCTGTGGCTGAGCCAAAGCGAAGCAGTGCTGCAGGAAGCCTGCTCTGATCAGACTTTCAGCCTGGGATGTAATTATGCCTCCAATTTTCAATCAGTAAAATTCTAGCCACCTTGTGCATGGAGGCAAACACTGGGGTGTCTCTCCGTACCAAAGTCTGTCCTGGGGGAAGTTAGCTTCTTTTTGCAAAAGGTGAATATATAAGAACCTATTCTGCTGAAGTCATTTATCTAAGCAGCTTTGCTAGCTGAATGCTGACCTACAGCCAGCTCTGTTTTTTGCTGTAGCCACCACACTATTTCTTCTCCTCGGTTTATCACACCCAGGGAGCCTGGGTAGCGTAGCTGAGTCGATATGCAGTTCCCTGCGCTATTAGGGTAGTGCAGGAGTAGGAAGTGTCAGGGATGTGGGCAGCAGCACGGTCCTGCAGGACTCAGACAAACAGATTCCCGTGGGCTGCGACTGCGTCTGTGCCAATGAAGGTACAACTGCCAGAGTTTCTAGAGTGCTTCCTTCAGGGACTGGGTGCCATAATAAATGCTTTTCAGCTGTTGACAACCTGCCTCCTTAGATCTGCGATTTCCAGTCTGGCTCAGCCCCTGTGTCTCTGCCCTGTTACTACCCTGCTGCCTGAGGTGAGACCAACACAGCTCCAACAAGCAGTTGTGCTTCCTCATTTTGTCTAATCAATTGCTTAGATGATATTTAGTCTGTATTTCAACATCAGTTATTTTGGGTATAGCAGATCAAGTTTCTCCATACAGAACGGATGTTGCTTCCCAAAATTGCTTGTCATCCTCTGTGTTCACATTTTCCATGGGTGAGGAGAAGTCATTTGACTTCTTTGTGATAAACAAGACTCAGTGAGCAAAACAGCAGTTCTGGCTTGTTATTTATTGACTGGTAATGTTCTTCCTAATGCAAAGAGCCCTGATGCTGCATATGCTCCTCAAGAGTTAGTTGCCCCATCAGCTGCCCCTTCTTATTGTTTGCTTCAGAGCCTGCTGATTAACCCAGTTTCTTAGGCTTTCCTTTCCTCTAGTTAATGTATAGCTGCAGTTCGCTTCCTGCTTTGCATCCATATGCCAACCACAGTTTGTCATTTATTCTGCCAAATTTATAGCTACATGCTCAACCAATAATCTGTCTAGGTAGCCAGTATGAATTATGTGCAAAATGTTATTTCCTGAATCTGGATATGATTATCTCTCAACTATGTATTTCCAAAAAAGCACCTCCCTTCCAAAGAGAGCTGGTAGGCAAGGAAGGAGAGCAGGGGCTTGCCAAAAGTGTTTGTGCTGCTGTGCTCCTGTACCTAGCAGGCTGTCTGTCCTCCTGGCTAGCCAAGCTGTGTGCCTCTGTGCAGTTCCCTCGTATCGCAGGCTGCTGGGCTCCTGGTCCTTGGTGCTGAGCAGGGTCAGGGACTGGCCGGTCCAGGAGGTGACAAATCTGGGGAGTAAGGGCACCTGCCCCATGTACATGAGCTGCCAGTTCAGCAGATAGTACACAGGTACTTTCCAAAACATTTTTGCATTCCAGTCCTGCTAAAAGGGAGGCTGGGAAGGAAAACAAAACTGACAGAACAAGAGAGCAGTGGGGGGCCCAGGGCGGGGAGGGGAAGGTACCTTTCTAATGAAAAGAAACCTTTCTACTTTTTTTCCCCAGCCACTTGTATTACCCATCATCTGAACTATTCATTATATCAATTTATCCTATTTACTTGAAAAATTATACAACTAGGAAAATTAACATCTCCTTTGACTTGCTGATGGTAATACCTGTCAGGTGTGAGCTACTTCCCATTCCATCCAAAAAAACCCCCATTTTTAAAAATTTAAAGGATTAATACAATTTTAATACGCAAAACACAAGGAGAAATTGCTGGGTCTGAGTGATGTTCTCTATTGGCACATTGGTTGCTTGTTGTACAAGGGGTGGCTACCCCAATACCAATTAAGTTGACATATCCTGACATGCAGGAGATGTTCTGGCTTTCCAAGCCAGAACCAAAATGATCCATTGCTGCAGTGAAGCTGAGTTCCTGTAGAGCTCCTGCGTGGATGGGCTTTGAGGGAAAACAGCCTCATCACCTCCGAGCTTGAGCAAGCTGTGGGGAATCTCTCCGTGACTCAGTCGGGATGGCAGAGGCCTTGACCCTAGCCCACAAAATCAAATCAGCTTCTCGGCCAAACAACTTCCTCCCCAAATCCAGTCCCCAACTCTTTAATTTCCCTTCATCAGACCCACAGATGGGTTTTTCCTCCCACTCCACCGGCACGGGCTCCACACCCCGGTGCACAGTGCCCGGGAGATGTTTGCTTTCGCACTGACTCAGTTCTGCATCCGTCCCACCTCAGACCACAGCAGCCCTAGACTGAGAGTTAAGAAAACTACTCACAACAAAACCTGAAGCCACGTGAAATCCGAAGGGTTTCTGGTGTGTAGCCCATCCTGGGTCTGGGGTCAGATTTACTGACAGGGTCACAACCCGTCCTAGCAGTCCTGCACTGCTTATACAGCATGTGCTTCACCTTCCCTAGACCTTCTGGAGATAGAAAAGTCAGGGCAGGCTGCAGAAAAGATGCCTTGTGTACAGATAACCACAGATATGCAGGCTATGATCCTGTGTTGCGTAATGCCCGGCACCTCTCCAAATTATCTCTTTTGCGCTGGCCCCTTCCAGGAGGCACTCAGAAAGTGTGTCTTGTAAAAGGTTTGTCTCTGGGATTGGCAGCAACCTTTTTTGGACTCTCTGCTCCTCGTGCTGTGAGCCTTGTGTGGTTGTGTGTGGAAACATGACGTGACATCAACATGGTATATGTGGAATGCAAAATCAAGGCTGCTGTCTGATAAGGATTACCAGGGCACAGTTAGGACTCTCCCTCTGTCGTGCAGTATAGGGTTGCAGTGCTCGTCTCAGTTATGCACAGAAGCAGCGTGCGGGTGACTGCAGAGGAGGAGTTGGCCCATCATCTTCCCTGTCCACCTCTTCTCTGTCATGCTGTGCTGTAATCTGTTCTGTTTCTTGCAGTGAGGGGGTGGCTCTTCGTGCTTTGCCAGGGAGCTTAGTGAAGATGCAAGCTGAGGGGTGCTGGGTGTGCAGCATCATTCCTGTGGTGCCCTGCCAAAAGTCCCTGCACTAGGTGGAACAGGCATCTTGTGACTTTCCAACAGTTAGTTTCACAATGTAGAGCAAGAAGATGCTGTTCTTTCCATACCCATTCTGTATATTCAGATGTTTCCATTAGTGTCCTTTCTCACTGGGAGGAGAAAATTTTGCAGTAGGACAGGAAACAGGGAACTGAGAGAGCAGGGGGGAGAGAGAGGGAAACAACTTGTCACAAAGGTTTTGCAATGCATGTCCAAAGTCTGTGAAGATATTTCCTACTATCAAATTCCCCTCAGTACTTGCTGTGAGCCCTGAGCTGGCAAACTGATGGTTACTTTCTTACAAGCATATGGAGGATTTAAGTACACGCACCTTATGTGCTTTCCTTCATCCTGGAGCGTTATCTCTGAAGCCGTTTTCAGGCTTCAGAGCCAGCATCTTAAGAGAGTGGATTGAGCTCAGCTCCCATTGAGACGCTGAAAGTCTCATCCTCCTGTTCTCAAACAAATGCTTTTTGAGGGTTATGTACCTCACAAAATGGCACAGTAATGAAAACATGATGTACACAATATATACTTTCACTGATTGCTTTTGTTGCTAATAATAGTTCAGACTACTATTGTGTTTATTAAAATTTCCAATTGAAACAAATGCAATTCTTTTTCTGTCAATTCAGAGCTGGAACACAGCCACAAAACCAGCACTGGAATATCTGGTCTTTTGCTCTTTGTACTGGTAACTATGATGACCTGAAAATAACATAATGTTTCTGTGCTGGTTTAATTCCTGCTGCTGCTGCTCCATGGACTTCAGTATTAAAATACATGAATTTCAACAGGAAAAAAAGATCCGGAAAATTTGTTTTTTCTAGCTGGCTGTAAAAGTCAAGGGAGGAAATGTCAGTAGGGCTCCATTTTAGGAAGCTATAGACAGCTGGACTGTATTTATGCTGTAGTAGGAGCAGCCACTCAGCTCTATGAAAGCTGCAATCTGACTGAGGCTGTTCAACCTTCAGGATTTGTGGGCCAACTGTATGGCAGTTTCTCAAATATTTATTTTTTTCTTCAGTTTCCAAAGCTGTTCCTAAAAAGGCATTTGAAAATGTATAACAGGTAGCAACTAGTCTCAGAAGTCAGAGGAGACAAACAGGTGGGCTCTCTTTATGCAAAGGGAGATAAGGACAGACCAAAAGACTGTGCTATCTGTCAAAACATTGGTACTTTCTAATATGCTGGCTGCTTACAGTGGGGTTGTTTCCCAGAAAGTCTCTGTTCTGTCCCAATTAATCACCTACTGCAGCTCTAGGTCGGTGTTGTGCCTAGTTCTGCAAACCCTCCAGGAACGGCAAGGGCCGACTATGGGAAAGTAAGATACCACAACCCCCTTTATTGCCTGAATAAGGGTTAAATAGAGCTCACCTTGCCAACTAGTCATCGGAGCTGCATTGCAGATCAGAAGTGGCAGGGAGACTGGAAGGTCACGGACCCCACATTGTTCTGAACTGCCCTGTCACTCCGCAAGAGGTTTTGCTTGGGAGAAACTTGCTGCTGCTTGCTTGATTGCTGCTCTGTTTTGGAAATGCTCGAAGTGGTGCAAAGCAAAAGATACACAGTTGTGCTGCACAGCATGTGTTATTGGGTGCCCTGTTCACACATGCAAGGAGCAAATCTCTGTTGTAATTTCTTTATCGAACAGATCTGACACCTGTATCCCTTACCAAGTACTCTCCTAGGCCTGGACACAAACGCCGTGGTGGTCTGTGTAGTCTATTTAAGAGGCAGAAGGTTTTTTGAAGCCGATCAACTGCTGAATGTAAGCTTTTCCCCACTTTTGAAGCTTTAATTGGGAAAATTTAAGGGCTTTTGGGGATATATTATATTGGCTGACATGCTGAGTTTCCAAGGTACTTTTCAGGAGTATTTTATGGTAGCAATGCAAGAAAGTTTTGGGTTTCATCTGTTTTTCACAGAAACCACTGTTTACTAAGTCTGCTTTTCTTTGGGACATTCTAGTTGCAAAACAGTTGTTTCTAAGAATGCTGCCAAGCTGGGGGTTCTTGGGGCTTTTATTTGATAGCATTGTTAATGCTGCTGAAGAAATTAATCTCTCAGTCTTTGCCACCTAGAAGATGCTGCTCTGGTCTCCCCAGAGACTTGTTTTTTGGTGAACAAATCTAAACAAAAGCCAGCTCTCTGTCACGAATGAGTTGCTTTTGTTTAGATTTCTTCTCACTCCACCACACTTTCCTGAAAGATTGGGCATTACAGGTCACTGCAGGCAGGGTGGAATTTCCCATGCCAGCCAGAGATATTGCCAGGCATCATGCTGATGTCTCAGCTCAGGATCTTAGGTACATGTTGGAGGTTGCACAGGGAGGCACTGATAGCGCTTCTCAATGACACAAAATGGCAGCCTAACCACATGTTCCTAACATAGCCCAAGATGGAAGAAACTGTGGTCAAAAGCTTTGTTTGACAGGATAGCCAAGCAGAAAACGTCACCTACATGCAACAAATTACAGCCTGTCACAGTTGTGCTCCGCGCAGACCCTGACAGCTCTTGAAAGCTGAAATCATGTACCCTCCCACTTGTACAAATTTGAGCAAGTTGCTTCTGCTGTGCCACTGCCAGCCAAGTGCTCTCTCCAGAACTAGGCATTTTAATGTGGGAAGTGAAAATGGTGAAATTTCCTGCCTTTCTGCCCTGCTCGTTCCTTATCTCTGAGAGGATGAGAAGCACTACGTCCTACCAAGGCAAAGGATTTCTCAGCTAGACGAAATGATTTACAGGATGAATAACCACATAATGATGGGCATGAGACAAGTGCTAAATTTACTACAGCTCTGTACTGGCTGATCTTGCACAAAATGAAGCCATTTAGTAATAACTGTCGCTTCATGTCCTGCTTCTGGATTACTGCAAAACATCACTGTTATTCCTTAGTTCTTGCAAAATCAACCATATAGCTTTGGCAACGGTACTCAGAAACGCTGCCATCTCCCAGCACACTGGAAATATCAGTTGTTTGCCAGAAACAATTACCTGGGGGTCACATAGTGTCTCTGCTGGGAGGCAAGTGTTCCAGGTACTTGCAAAACATTTGCCTTGAAAAGCCACAGTGATAACTGACCTGTACAGGAAGGTCTTTAACAAACTGCAGGAAGACTGTGTTTCTAATGGCTCTGGGCTTCTCCATCAGCATGACTGATTAACTGCTGCTGAACTTGGTGAAACGCATTGTTTACAAGTCCTGACATAATATGTATTTTCCTGAAAGTCTGATAGACAGTAATGTGGCATTATGCAGACTGCAGGTGTTGGAAGGTTCTTGTTTTGGCCACACAACAGCTCTAGGGGATTTTTTCAGTGTAATGTTTTTCAGTTCCGTGTCTCTTGATGAATGGTTGGTAGAGGAAGTAGGTTTTTGCAGGCTTAAAATTTGATCCAGTGTATGTGGACAGGAGAGCAGGACCCAGAATACCCACTCCCACATTTAGTGGTGTGAGCCACCGAGCTTCTTTCTGTCTGTTTCTTGCTCTGTCAGATGGAAATTTTTTCGTACCAGCCGGGGAACTGCAAGATGCACTGTTCATTTGTATCAGTGTTTGGGATCAAAGGTACTCGGCTACCTAAGGGCCTGGTTTGGAGTTCCCTGGAGTCAACAACAGCGGCCCTTTGAAGCAGTCCTAGTTACTAAGTAATAGTGATGTATTACACTCTGGGTGTATCAGCTACTACATAAAGCTCAAGCTGAAACTTCTAAATAGCACCCACTTACAGCTCGAATCCTGCATCTGCATTCAAGGGCTTCAGTAAACTGTCTGGTTTCCAGAAGCACTGAGCTGCAGATACGATGGGAGATGATATAAGCTATCTAAATCTGCAGAAGATCACACTGCTGAAATCCTAGTTACAGAAGGCTTTTTTTCTTGAAAAGTCTTTCCTGAGTTAGTAAATAATGGTCACATATAGCTCCAAAAATAAAAGCTAGGATAGTCCTCATTCAGGTGGATGCATACATGGGTTTATGGATATGCAGAACTATTAATGATATACTATCTTTTTATCCAATTCTCCTCCTAGGATATTAGAATACTCTATTAAGCAGACTAAGTTAAACTTCTAGCTGTTGCTGCTCTCAGCTCAAAAATATAATTAGATAGGTCTGTGTGATGATGTGATGGACAGTTGCTGAGCTAACTTGGGTATGTTTCTCATGGTGTTTCTAAACATGCCACAGAAGTGTTAGTAAGCACAGGATAATTGGTATCATGGACTGGGACAACAAGGTGTCTGTTTCGTTGCTGCTTGACTAAGGACACATCAAACATTAGCTGGGTATTAGAAATGAGGAGAAAGATAACCACTCTGAAACAGTTATAAACATTCTGCCTTCTAAAAGGGCTGTTTGGAATATTTTCCTGTGTTTGAATGACACCTCATTGTCATTTTAAAGAAACACTGAATGGAAGAGGGTCTGAGAGTCTTACAGCACATCACAGATGAGGCAGAATCTAGCCAAAGCTATGGCTGTCCAAGCGAGGCCCTGCCAGAATAGATCTGCCGCCCATCAGCAGGGCTCATGCACTGCTCCATAGCAGACATGGAATTTCATCCCATGATGTCCCTTGCTTCCCAATGCTAGTCATGGCACTCCTCATACTGGAGCTATAGCTGCTTTTTTTTTTCCTTTTTCTTTTTTTAGCTTGAAAAATATCTGGCGTCTGGTCCCTGAAAAGGATTCTGGAACAAGTTTGGTGCAGTAGACAGCTGTAGCCGGTGACTCAACCGAACCACCTGAGAGAGTGAATGAAACTAGAAAGGACCCAGAAGGGATACAAATGAATAGAAAAGGAGTGAGAATTTCTGATAATGGTGCACAAATCCTTTTTAATTAGACTATCAGTAGCTCTACAAACAAGTTTCTGGATGCAGAATGCCTATTGAGACACACTAATATTGTTTTTTGGTTTTTTTTTTTTTGACCCAGTTCAGACCAAAAAGGCAAAAGGCCATATTCTGCACCCTGTCTTTGTGATTCCCATTGCAACATGTATACCCTGGAGAGCAAATCTACAACTTTGTGGAAGCACTGACTCCTTTTTGGGAAGTTTTATGTTCAGATCTCTTTCTTCCTGCACACATTACATATTCTTACCCCCTACAGAACAGGGCATGAAAGGTTTCTGGGAAACTGGGCTCTGCCTTTTCACAAAAGGGACAGACGTGCCCTGAAGTCCTCCTACACGATACCAAACGCTGTGCATTCAACAGACCTGCTGGTTAATGATCTTGCCCATAAGTAATGTTTTAACCATAGAGTAGCTTTTGTTTGCTTCAAAAGCCACAAGCCAAAGAGGAAGTGTAGGAGAACGTGGGCAGGATGGTGGCCAGGAGCCTCATGACCTCATCTTTTTCCACCACATGGGGATTGGTGGCTGTGCCTGGGACAGGGTTTAAATTCCCTGGGGTCGGAGATGTCAGGCAGTCAGGGGACRAGGGGAGAAAGCCAGAGCTGCTGGGAGCCAACTGGCTGGAGCTGCTGCTGGGATCACTAAGAGCGCTCTTGTCACAGCCAACTCCTCCAGCACCAGAAAAGGTAATTTTTTGCTTTTTTACCTGACATACGCCATTCTGTCTGCAGCTTTAGTCAAGGAAGTGTTGGGCAGATCTTTGAAAACTGCTTCGCTGGACAGGGATGTTTGATGTTTCTCTGTGGAAAAAGGTGTGCTTTTATAGGAGCAAGGTTGCTTTAGCGATGCAAGGTATTATATATAATCACAATTTTAAACCTGTGTGCTGATAGATGCTGGGAGGAGGTTACTGAAAACCCTGCCACTGAATCAAGTGCTGGAAGCTGAAAGCTGGTACTTGAACACAGAAAGCTTCCTCCCTCATGTAAMCACTGCCTGGCAGTGTCCCTGTTTCTCCTGGCAGGCTTGCAGTTTGTGCTGCACACTACTGAATGAATGGGATACGCGCCCTTCTCTGTGTAACTCTTGAAATTGCAATACCTCTAATAGAGTGTCCTGACTCAGGGCCAGCCTTACTAATGTATTTTAAATGTGCCCTCAGTAGCCTTTCTTTCCCGCTATGATTTACTAAAGTTTTAAATGCCTCTTGTTCATCAGTAAATCAGTTTAATTTCTCGGGGATGTTCCTTATCCTGGGAATTGGTCTGTCAGCACTAAAATTTACTGTAGCTCAGCACTCTCCTAATTTCAGCAGGAATCACTCATTTATTAAATTGCTAAAACTGCAATGTGAGCAGATATCTCACTTCATCTCTTGCTTGGAAACACAGGTTATTCTGTTCAAACTCCTGGAGGGGGAAATAAAGGTCTATCAATAAAAGCAGTTTATGTTCATATAAACTGAGTTTACTCACAGCGACTCCAGTTAATAACCATGAAAACTAGTTGTAATATAACTGAAAAGAGAATCCAAGCTGAGTTTGTCTTGTCCTGACTCTTCTGACAAAATGACGTTAAATGAACAAAGATAACCCAAAGCTGATCTTTATAGCACTTTGTTTTTCACAAAGCTTTTCCTTTGCCAGTGCAAGTCAGTAGATGACAGAAGGAGTCTGCTTGCCTTCTCAGTGTGGCTACTCTCACCACTGCTCAGCACTTCTCAGTACCTGGTTTTAAAATTCTTGTAGCTTTTGAGTTGCTAAGTCATTACAAAACCAGCTGGGTGTGGGGTGGTGATGGAGGACAGAGGAAAAAGATTGGCATGGGCAGGTTGCGTCCTTAGCAGAGAGCTGGTCTCGGCACGGTGAAGTACACCATGAGAAGGAAAAAGCCTATGGCATTTCTGTGGTATTTTACCTTGTTGACTCACCATTCCGAAATATTTTCTAGGTAAAACATCACAATGAAGGTGGCAGTTCTATGTTTATGCCTTATCAGCATCACCGCTGCATGGCCAGTAAGTAAATCACAAATGCATATCAGCAATCACTTGCATGTTTTCTTTGCATATTAGCAAGAAATTAATACTGACAAATGCTTTTTCTCTTTTCTCCCTTCAAGGTGAGTAAATCCAAGCAGCATGCCATTTCTGCCAGCTCAGAAGAAAAATAYGTAAGCTCCTTTTGTCTTTCTATTAATTTTCTTTAATAAATCCTTTTGGATTTTTTTTTCCTCTAATACACATTGTCTGATACTTGTTTTATGATTGTAGCTGCTTGCAGAACATGTCCTCACCTGGCTGTTATGAGCCAGTTTCTCAGGTAGCCAAAGYAGAGAGCCACTGACATCAGTAGACTTTTGCCATGTTAGGCGTTCTGGTTGTGGACTTTCGCTAGTTGTATCTCTGGACCAGCACTGGAAACTTTTTTTCTTAATGAAAAATGTGTAAGCTGTCAGTTAAAAAGAGAAAAGGACTGTAGCATGGCACAACTACTATAACCCACATTCATTAGTGTGAATCAGATGACAATATTTGGTGTTGGAAGAGCACTTTAATCCAATTCCCATGATTTTTTGGAGTGGTGTGAGTGAACGGTATTAGTCTTGTATATAACTATTTGATTTATACTCCATCACCAGCTACTACCCATGTAGAATCAATTTGCTCTGAGAATCAGCTACTACATTTAGTTTAGAGTCTTCATGATGTGGGAGATAAATCACTCTTGGGAAAAGGACTGGAGAATTAGCAGAAATGATGGTCGTTAGATATAACTCCAAATTTCACTCAATAAAAACGAGCTGGAGAAACTGATCTGAAATTTCCCAGGCTCTGCCAGTGGGAGAGGCACATATTCTCTATTATATTGTTTGAGTATAATGTTCATCTGGGATCATGGCCTGAGTCCTCTTCCTACTGCAATGAATTGCTGAGGACACATCCTGTACAAAAGGAGTATGTATTGCAGATGCCACATCTGCCTGAAAACAGAGGTTGTGATGCAGGCAGCTTTGCCTGCTCCTGTATGTTCCTTTGTGGATTTACCCCCCCCCCCCTTTTTTTTTCTCTTGAAGGACCCCAGGGACCATCACTCACACAGATATCACCACCACCACGTGAATTCTCAGTCTTGGGAGAGTCTGCAGCACCCACAGAATGAGCTGGTGTCACCTCAGCAGGTACGGGCAACTAACTGCAAGAGAAAGCAGAGCATCTTTCAATGCCAGGATTTGCAAGTTAGGATTAAGTGCTTAAAGAATAGTCAACATGCTGGTCAGCTCTACTGTATATGCCTTTGTGTGCTAATAGTGAGTTTTATGTTGTTTTCAGACTCTTTACTCTTCAGAAGAAAGCGTGGATGTCCCAGTACAACCGGTAAGTGTTTTGAACAGCAAAATGTCAGTTGAGTGCTGCAGGGCAGCCAGCATGTAGCAGCATTCATTTTCCTCAATCAAATGTGGTTCTTGTGGTAACATCTCTCCCTAAATAAAACAAAGCTTCAGGCACAGTGAGGTGAATTCAGAGCAATTCGTGCACATAGCTCAACAGTGCATAAGCTCTGTGTGAGCAGGACAGATACCAGTCTGCACACCTCACATATATGTTCGTTTGCCTGATGCATAATAAATGTTTTCCAGCACTTTCCTGATGTGTCAAGCAAGAGCCATGAAGATGTGGATGATAACGACGATGATAATGATTCTGATGACACGGATGAATCCGATGAGGTTGTCACGAGTTTTCCCACAGACATTCCAGTAACTGTACCCTTCCCTCCTTTCCCTTTCACCCGGGGAGACAATGCCGGCAGAGGTGACAGCGTGGCCTACAGGGTGAGGGCAAAAGCCACAGTGGTGAAATCTAGCAAACTCAGCAAAGCTGCAAAAAAGGTAAATAGCGCTGAGCAGTGGTACCCAGGTTTTTGGAAAAGGGTGGTGAACTTGAAAATGGACACGTTGTTTTATGGGAGTCAGTTTTGAAAAGGATTGGTGAGGGGAAAGTAGGCATAAGTGAAGGGATGTATTTCTGTTCTCTGGATACCCCAAATCAGGGGGTATCGATGGCCAGATGTGCCGAGGCAGGAGTGTAGCCCGCTGCTGCAAGCTATGCAATACTGCAGTTTGCACTATAATGATGTACTTGTGCACATGAARTCTGAGGCCAGGATCAAACTTGAGTTTCTCGTAATGTGAAAGGTTCATGTAACTCCATAAAAGACCACAGTGTTTCCAGGCAAAGATGTATCATGCAGGCTTTCAGTGTCCCCGCAGCCTACGCCGCTTGCTTTGGTGCAGTATGGCAGCACCTGTTGACAGATCAGTTCCTCAGGAGTGACAACGGCTCTTTCTTGTTTTGCTCTCTAACACAGCTCATTGTATATGATGACACCAAGGAGGATGAGAGTGCCCTGGATGCAGACAGCCAGCAAGCAGGGTTCTCCCAGGAGGATCCTGCTGCCCACCGCTCCCTGGGGAAGCATGCCATCAGCAGGGAATGGGCTGACAAGAGCCACGGGCAGGACAGCAGTGAGCTGGACAGCAAGCAGCATGACTGGAGCATGGAAAATGACAGCCGGCAGAAATTCAATAGCCATGAGGTGGAAGGAGATGACAGCAAGGCTGGTGTCAGAGGGGATAGCCACCAGAGCATGGAAAGCAGGGAAAGCCAGGTCCGCGTTTCAGCTGATATCCCTGATGATAACAGCAATCAAACATTGGAGAGTGCCGAGGATGCTCAAGATCATCACAGCATCGAAAATAACGAAGTCACCATTTAAAGGGAGACATATGTAATGTTTCCCTGCTCTTTCAATTCCTACCTAAGGGGAGGGGGAGTAGCATCATTTCGGGTAACTGTTTGTAAATGTAGAGCGCATGTTGACTTTTCGGGTTTGGGGCAGCTTCTTTACCCGGTGGCCTCCCCCTCAGCTGCCAGCAGTGCCAGCCCTCCGCACTGTACGTTGTGCCGGCCTCGCGGGATGCAGTTGGCTGAGGCGCGGGGAAGCGAGACAAATGCTGTCGCACGCGCAGAGCGAGTGTTACCTCTGGCATGCTGCTCTCTGTACTGCCAGCCTGTATTTTGCTGTAACTGGATTTAAATAAAAACACAAAACCCCGTACCTGCGGGCTGCATTACTATTTGCTGTGTTGGGGCAGGGGGGAGTTTTCTGGCTGTATGAGAAGCTTTAATACCTCTCCTTCTTAAAATTATGTGAAATAGCTGTTCCCCCGCAATTTATTAAGTGGGTAAAACTCCTCTGCGGGGCCTCCTCCTGCTTTTACTGAGGGTGAGCAGCGAGCTGGCTTGAAATACCCAGCGCCGGCCCCTGCACCGCTACCACACAGGCGCCCCAGGACTTCCTGCCTCACGGCTCGGCTCGGGGCTTCAAGCCTTGGGGTGTAGCGGGGAGGTACGCGCCTGGCGCGCGACCCTAACGACTGTCCCAACGGCCGCGCCCCTCTCCCAGGGCACGCGGAGGGACGGAGGCCCCAGCCGCCGCTCCCACTGGGAAGCAGAGCAACTACATCTCCCTCCGTACCCCGGGCTTTCCGGGCCGGCGCCGGAGGGCGGGGAAGGGGCGGAGGCGGCGGCGCCCCGCCCCGGGCGGCGGCGGCGGGCTGATGGCGGGCCGCGGGGGCTGCCGGCGCGGGCGGGAGCAGCTGGAGCTGGAGCGGCTGGGCGAGGCGGCGCGGGCCGGCTCCTGCCCGCCGTCGCCGCCGCTCTCCGCCTGCTCGCGGCAGGCCTGGAGCCGGGACAACCCGGGCTTTGAGCCCGAGGAGGAGGGGGCGGCGGCGGTGGCAGGGCCGGTGCTGGAGATGGACGTGGAGTGGGGAAGCCCCGCGGCCGGCGCTTCGTCGTCGTTGGGCAGCGGCGGGGTTGGTCAGGGCGGCAGCGGGCGGCGGCAGCGGCGGCTCCCCGCGGGGCGCGGTGGGGCGGAGGCGCCGAGCCGTCACCAGGTGCCGCCCGACGGCGCCGCACCCCACCGAGCGGCCTGGGCCAAGCGCCTGGCGCGGCGACTGCGAGGTGAGAGCCTCTGCCCCCTTCCCCTCCACCCCCCTGCCCTGGCCCCTCCTGCCGGAGCTGGGCTCCGAGTCTCTCTCGGCTGCTATAGCTCGTCTGTCATTTCCTGCAGACTGTCGGCGAGAGGAACGTTTATGAGTCGTTTGTAGTCCCTTTTGCCTTTTCTTCCACCCACCCCTTTGCTACCTGTCCTCTTTTTCCTCTACCCGTGTTCTTTTCCCATCTCCCGTCCGTGCTTGCCCCTGTCTGTGTCCCCACCTCTTCATGTACATCCATATTCTGATCTCTGTCCTGGTTATGCCCCCCAGCATGCACAAATGCACGCACACCTCTGTCCTTCCTTTCCTCTGGAGCATGGAGCTCTGTGCCCCCAAGGTCTTAGTCCTGGCTGCTTTCAATGTAAGAGACTCTCCTGAGTAGTTTCTTGATGCATGTGGCTTTTCTGACCCAACACCAGGTCTTTGGAGAGTTGGAGCAGAATACTTGTCTTTCTCTCTTTTTCAGCATCCTCTGTCCTATGAAAGAGGTGGTTAGGATGGCATTCGTGCTTAGAGTGGGGTTGTTGGGAGGGTGTTTTAGTAATTTTTGCTTTTCTGCAATATTGTGCAGTGCCTTGGAGCTGCCCTCGATTGTTGAGAGCTGCCTGTTGATGCACAGCTGGTGACCAGGGACATAGTTTGAAGCATAAGCGGGAGCACATCAAATGAGCGTTCGGAGTGTCGTTCTAAGCTTACTGCGTTAACTGTGCTGAGCTGGCCCTGTACAGGGTTGATCTGACACAGCAGAGAAAATGGTGGATGGGGAGTTCCTTTGGATTCAAGGTTGCGCAAGCACATGTGAGAAACCCCCCTTCCTTTTCAGAGAAGCTTAAAATGTCAGCATCAAGTCGTGAGGATTTTAAACATAGTATTTGTTTAAGTGTCAGACAAAATCTTTATAGTTATAAAGCTGCAGGAAGAGTAAACCATATTTAGAAAATATTAGAAATATTTCTAATACTTAGAGATATTAGAAAATATTATTTTAGGAGAAGAAACCTAGTGGTGGACTTGGCAGCATTAGGTTTACAGTTGGACTTGATGATCTGAAGGGTCTTTTCCAACCTAAACGATTCTATGATTTGAAAATGTGAATTTTCTGAAGTGATAGATAGTACTGTTACTGGCTGGCACAGCATCAGCAGAAGTGTCAAAACAAACTTGATTTTAAGCAGGACTTGTAAATTAGGCTATTGTATGTCCTGTATGTCTTCACTTTGATTTTCATGTGCATTCAAAAATCATTTGCTATAATGATTTCTCTGACTTCAGCTGTCTTGCACCAAAATAAATCTCTCTTGATAGTTGCAGTGTTTTACTTGGATGCAAGTCAGACTTGCAGCTATTATGGAATAGAGCATGTTTTCTTTTCAGCAGATTTTATTGGGAGAGTGTTCAATGAACTAAGTCACTTCATAACAAGAGACCAGAATGGCCAGGAAAAAATGTCAATGGTAATTATGTGTTATGCATGAACTGGCACTGCTCTGTTTGGAGTCTTCAGTGGTGTGTTTAGTCTCTCGCTGAGATAAGTAAATGCCTAGGAAAGGAGCTGCTTCACGTGGAGAAAGTTGAAGTCCTTTTATAAAAATTCTTATCTAAGTAGACGGTTCAGATGCTCCCTTTGTGCTAGTTGCTGAGAAGGAACCTCCTGTAGATGCTTTTAACTGTGGTGAAAAATAATGGTGTTTGAACATGAGGTGAGTAGCGTGAGAGGGACTTCGTGATGATCTGGCATAAATTGCTACTGTTTCATCTCCATCATGGTTTCTGCAGTAATACTCAAAAGAGATTATCCACACTAGGACTGATTTTGGTGCTGGTTTCTGAGCCATTTTGAACCTGAAGGCAGAGCTTAATAACATGTGATTTGTGTAAGGTCAGAGTATTCACAGATGGAAAGAAAGTCCATCAGAGAGACATTTTTCTTCCTCCCCACCGCCTCCCACCATGAGATACCATTCTAACTAAGGCTTCGTAAAATGCTTTGTTGAATCATCTGTAGTTCAGCTGCATCTACAGCTTAGAGTTAGTTTTGGGTGGAGGAAGGTTGCTTATTTCTAGTATGCTTTTTTCTAGCAGTTTTTTTGTTTTTAAGCCTATATATGTATTTTCACCTTGTTCAACTGAGCAAGCAGCAGAACCAAGAGGAATTGGCTTTTGGTGAAGCTGCATGCTGTGCTGGGCAGAATGAGTGCAGCTGAGCCTTCAGCGGCATCAGTATCGGGCAGATGTTGCCAGAGAAGATGTTCTGGCCCTGCTCTGATAGACGGATCCCTTGCCTGTCCTGCTGCCTAAAAGCAATGTATCTTGGGCTAGAATAACCAGTTTGGGAGCTGATGCGCGTCTGTAGCTTGAACTTTTAATTTCTGCTTTCAGGCTGAAAGATGAGGACCACCTTTGATGTGGTAACATTATGCATCCTTTTGACTGGTGTGGTTCTCTTTACACTACTGGGTGTGAGCCTGTTAATCAAGTGTACGCTGTGTGGAGAATGGTGCAAAGTTACATGTTCTTGCAGTGCAAGAAAACAAAAAGAAGTATTTTCAATAATGGCTGTGGACCAAGCTGCCTCTTGTTGTTTGAGACAGTCAGTGTACACTGGTAGTATTCTATTTTTAGCTGTAAAATGAAAAGACTTGGTTTCATGTTCTAGGAATGTTCGGAGTGGATTTATCCCTGTGGGTGCTACCCACCGTTTCTGTTGATTTCTGACCTGCATACATTTTGTGTTTATAGGCAAGTGTAGCTAAAGTTACTGTAGTAGACAGATCCTTTTCTGGCTCTTTCATGAGAATGTTGCCATTAATTCATAGGCACAGTAAATGACTAGGTGTGACTTTTCGTGCAGGGTGCTGTACTTGCCTGCTGCATAGGTAACTAAGCTTCTCTGAAGAATGTGATCGCTGCAGGCTACACAGCGAAGGGGCTGATTTCAAGCCTGAAATTAATATAGGGCACTTGAAAGGTAACTGAGGTTTTAATACTGGAAAGAGCACTCAGTAGTTCTTTTGACGTTTCATGGATAACCGTGAGGATCTCTGAGGACTGGAAAATGGCATACTCAGTTTTATTTCAAGACGACTAGAGGAAAGTTAGCATAGATTTATTTAATGAAATTCCATTTCACTAGACAGAATTCAATAAGAGGGATTRATCCTTTGGATATCAAAAGTGATAGTGTTACCATGGCTAAAC
Source organism: Phoebastria nigripes (assembly GCA_035582835.1). NCBI lineage: Eukaryota > Metazoa > Chordata > Aves > Procellariiformes > Diomedeidae > Phoebastria > Phoebastria nigripes. Next base: position 149,281 of record JAYKAV010003469.1, on the reverse strand, counting down.
AAGTTGCCACTCATCAACTGAGGGATATTGAATGACAGCTTATACTTTTCTTGCTGTCAGTTGTGAAATAAAAATGCAGAGCAGATTTAAGGTAATGGGATTTYGGTAATTGCAACTATCAGGGAGACTGTAACAGGAGTTACTAAGTGAATAGAAAGCTACTTCAGACTATCTGTATTTTAGGTTCTTCTCTTTGTGGATTCTTTTCAGATTCTAACATGAGTCTCTGTGAAGTAGCGTTAGTCCCTCTAGTTTTGCAGATCTCTTGAGCAAACATCCCAGATGCTGAGGGGAGAGGAGGGAATGACTATTCAACTCTGTTAAGGAGAAAGTCATCAAAAGTTTTGATGGGTAAGAGCAAAGTCCATTTCCAGAGCCAGGCTGGAAAGGTAATCTGCCCCTCGGAACTGTACTTGGTCATCAAGTGCTACTGTGTCCTCATGTGCATCAATACTAAGGAGTGTATGTGGGGTATTTCTTGAAAGATTTTCTTAGTTATTGTTAAATGGAAGTATCAAATATAATTTCCAGTCACTCATTAATTGTTACATTCACGAAGAATGCATCATGACATTTTTACTGAGTTGAACTAGTGCAGGCTCYGATTGTACTTTACTAAGGAATGTGAACTAAGGATTGTGAGACTGTGTGTTGGTGTTGTTTTGGGAGAAAGCATCTTTGCCTGAGGGTCACTTTCCTCTCCTTCCCCCAGCCCCATTCTTTCCCCAGCATCTGAATTTCTGTGTAGGCAGATTAGTTAGYGATATGTATCCTAGCTTGAATGCTTTCAGAACTTAAGACTTTTACATAGATCTGAATTACTTTATATGCATTCTGTACCTTATAAACTTGGCTTTATGATTATGTAGGTATATGTAAGTACCTATACATTATATATATGACAAGTATATATGTATATAACATTTTATGTGTGTGTAAACAGAAAGATTTTAATTTCCTGTGTTACCTAACAAGCTAGACTTTTTATTGTAAGGTGAAATTTCATCTATTTTTTACTTGCATTTGACCATTATTTTTTGACAACTCTTCTGAGTTCRTATACTCTTTGGGTAAGCCGTTTGGCCTACAGAATGAGTATGAGAGAATTGTTAGTTGCAGATTTGCTTGATAAATGAAAGAGTACATAGATTCTGTCAAAAAGTTGATGAATAGCAAATTTATCTAAGGAATGAACTGAAAATGATTAATTGAGGCTAGAAACGAAACGTTTTTGGTGCTTGCAGTAGATGTCAACTTAAATCCAGCACTGCTTACCACCACTATTCTTGATGCATGTAAACCAATATTCTAATAAGGCAAAAGGGGGAATAATGTACGTATCTTTTAAAAACGTGGCAACTAATGAAAGCTTCAAGCTAGCTGATGGGCAAATCCAGAGTTCGCTTAACACAAAGATCATTGTATGATCTCTGGTGCTGTTTGGTTTTTGTTTTTTTTTTTTTTTTCTTCACATGTAACTTTCTGTTCCTTGCTGACTCCTAACAATATTCTAGTATGACAGAATTTGAGCTTGCAAGCTTTCTGCTCACCACATTTCTTATTGGTGAGTAATGTGCTGACAGCTGGGACTCGGCTCTCTCACCAGCTTAGCTCACTGGCTGTCCCAGCCTTTTCTTCCTCTGTTCCATAATGTTTTCCTGCCTTTATTATGAGGGTTGCTAGTGCAACGTAGTGCTGTGTTAGAGGCTGAATTTGTTGAGTTCTTTATTATTAATGACTCTGTAAATGTTCTTGGTTTTGTGTTTCTGTCTTCAGGAGTGACCTAATGGTGAGGATTTGGCATTCTGTGTAGTAAAGCTGCAGTCTTTATCTGCAAATTTGCAGACTTAGCCTTAAAGAACAGCTTTGAAAAAGCTCTCTTGTTTTGGGGACTGACACTAGTGAAGGTTATAAATTACTAATTAAAAAGTGTGAACAGAGGTTAATGCTAAGATTATTAGTGCTTGCTGTGCCTATGCAAGAGAGGTTTCCTGGTTGACTTTGTGGTTAGGTCACAGCTTAAAAATGTGGTAGCTGAAAGGCTTCTAAAAACATCTAACACATTATTTCTTCCCTCTACCTTGTATTTGCAGGTAGAGGGAAGAGCTTCCTTATTCCCATCTCTTTGTTAGCAAATGAAGTTCTGCAGCAGGCAGATTAGCCCTTTGTCTGTCTTAGTCTTACAGCAGTGGATGCAAAGCAACTGAACTCTTGCTTCACTGTCAGCTTTATAACGTGTTTTGGCTATCCCTTGTTGCTGTTCCATTTGACTTCAAATTACTGTGGTATGTTTGATGGATCCAAGATTTTTTCCTAGGGAGTTTGAGGTTACTTCATTTCCATCTACTGGGAATGTAAACGATGTTTTAAAAGGTTGGCCGTTTAAAATACCTGAAAAGCAAAAGCGTGAAGTTTGGTGCACTTCTGTAAGAGTGAATTTTTATTTTTATATGCTTTCTCTCCCACCATAAACTAAGGTCAAATTGCCTCGCTTTATTTAGGCTTAAATGAAGAGAAGTTCCCTGAAGGTAGCAGTTCTGGTCTGAGCATCAGCAGCTGTTCCCAGCTTTTTTTCTGTTCTGTATTAGGCACAGGAAGTAAGTATGGTGGTTACTAACTGCTTTCTATTCTCAGGTGGTTGTTTCTTTTAGTGGCTCTATTTGAAAGATCCTTTTGCTTTTCTGTTACCCTGTCCTGGTTTCGGCTGGCATAGAGTTAATTTTCTTCCTAGTAGCTGGTATAGTGCTGTGTTTTAGAATTAGTATGAGAATAATGTTGATAACCCACTAATGTTTTAGTTGTTGCTAAGTAGCGCCTACACTAGTCATGGACTTTTCAGCTTCCCATGCTCTGCCAGGTGCACAAGAAGCTGGGAGGGAGCATAGTCAGGACAGCTGACCCAAACTGGCCAAAGGGGTATTCCATACCATATGATGTAATGCTCAGTATATAAACCGGGGGAGTTGGCCAGGGGGCAGCGATCACTGCTCGGGGACTGGCTGGGCATCAGTCGGCAGGTGGTGAGCAATTGCATCGTGCACCACTTGCTTTGAATATTCTACTATTATTATTATTACTATTAGTGTTACTATTTTACTTTATTTCAATTATTAAACTGTTCTTATTTCAACCCATGAGTTTTCTTACTTTTACCCTCCTGATTCTCTCCCCTGTCCCACCAGAGGTGGGGGGAGTGAGCGAGCAGCTGTGTGGTGTTTAGTTGCTGGCTAGGGTTAAACCACGACAGTCCTTTTTGGTGTGCAACGTGGGGCATGAAGKGTTTGAGATAATAACAGTTGCCGGTCACAATATGGATTCATGTGTTCTTGATATCAGTTTATCTGATCTGCACCATGCTCTTGTTTTTGCTGTACATGTTAAAGATTGGTGTTGGTTTTTGCAGTCTGCTGTGCTCTGCAGTGATTAGTGRTGTTTTGCCTGGGAGATTTGTTATTAAAACACTGGCATTGGGCATTATTTGGTATCTGGGTGTTGTACTGAAGCTGTTACTGTACTTTGGGTACCACCTCHTGGAGACAWTTAGCAATTATACCTCTTCCTCTGAGGAGCTTTTTAAGGAGGAAATACAGAATGCCACCTTCGCTACTTTCTTCTATGATGCTTCCTCCTTCACTACAATAACTTTTTAGTATCTTGAACATCCTTGGGTAGTTAAGATACATCTATTGGTATTTCTTGGGAATATTGGTTTGGTTTTGTCTAAGGTTAATAAGCAATTTAAGAATATCATGCAGAGATCTGCCCCAGGGCTGGATAGTTATGAGTGGCAGAGTGTGTGGGATAGCATGGGCAAGTACCTAGGACAGCGGGCACTTCCACTGTTTTGGAACTTCACCCTTGAACGAGTGCAGAATCCTGAAAAACTAGTAAAGTATTTGGAAGAAGTATGTTGTCACCCTGGCAACTCCAGAGAGACACAAATCAGTGCAATGTGCTGGGGCCTGGCCTATGCCTACTAAGCCCTGTTCAACACCATTCAGAACCCGCAAGGAGAAGAGAAGGTCTCTGGATCTGATGACAAAACAACAGGCATTGCGGCTATGCCAGTCCCCATGGCAGGCACTGCGGCTACCCCAGCCCCCGCAACAGAGAAACAACCCATGCCGGTATCAGTTGCCCCTGTACATAAGAAGAAATACAGAAGAAAATCAGCTTGTTTAGTAAGGGATGAAGATGAACCAGGGCCATGTGAGGGACTGAAAAGCCGACTAATTGTCTCAAAGCTTGCCTATGTATGCTTACCTGGTGGGGGGGCAGTGACGTTTGCAGCCTGCAGAGGGAGCACCACTAAAGCAGGATGCTGACCATTAGCCGGGCTGAGCCCGCCGCCTGCCAGAAGGTGCGCAGTTTCCCGCCAGTGATCACGCGAAAGCCGCGTGATAGGCAAGACCTCAGGCGCGTGGGACATATGCGCATGTGCCAAACTGGACGACACCCTATAAAAGGACCATGGAGACAAGCTGAAGTGTGCACCCACCACYGAAGAACTGAAGACTGAGGACCAACGGGACGCCGCTGGATCCATGGTGGTGACTATCCCCTGCTTATCCCTCTGAATGCTTGCCTAGTTTCCTCCTAGCTTCTCTCTTCCTATCTCTCCTATTGCCTGACCCTGGTTGGAACAATAAAACGGACTGGTTGGTAACATTTGGCCTCGTTTGTGCCTTAATCTCACTCCCGGGATCATTACAAACCTTTCCCGAGTCCGAACTCGGACCGGACCCTAACAGGCCATCACAAAGAACAGGAGGAGGAAGAGGCAGAACCCATAAATGAGATGGTAGCCACCCGATCCCTATCTCTCAGTGAGCTGCGAGATATGCGAAAAGATTTCAGTCATCGTCCAGGTGAGCACATTGTCACCTGGCTGCTCCGATGCTGGGATAATGGGGCCAGTGGCCTGGAACTAGAGGGGAGGGAAGCCAAGCAGCTGGGATCCCTTTCTAGGGAAGGGGGCATTGAGAAAGCGATTGAGCAAGGGGCACAAGCCCTCAGCCTCTGGAGGCGACTCCTGTCAGGCGTGAAGGCAAGTGGACCACCATGGAGAGAGGTATCCAGTACCTGAGGGAATCAGCCATGCTGGAGGTGATTTATGATGACCTGAACAATGAGCAGTTGCCCAAAGATCAGACGAAGTCAAGTGCACCCAACCCATGTGGCGGAAGTTTGTACGGAGCGCACCAGCRTCGCATGCAAACTCATTGGCAGTAATGGCCTGGAAAGATGGAGAGGAACAAACGGTGGATGAATTGGCTGGCCAACTCTGGCAATATGAAGAAAGTCTCTCCTCCTCCCTACGGGCCTGCATCTCGGCTGTGGAGAAACTGCCAGACATGCTGTCGTGGTTTAACCCTGGCAGCACCTAAACACCACGCAGCCGCTCGCTCACCCCCCCACTCCGGTGGGATGGGGGAGAGAATCGGGAGGGCACGAGTAGGAAAACTCGCGGGTTGAGATAAAAACAGTTTAATACTTGAAATAAAACAAAGTAATAGTAACAGTGATAACAACAACAATATACAAAGCAGGCGATGCACAATGCAATTGCTCACCACCCGCCGAACCGAATGAGAGCCCGGGACCCAGGGGCCCCCCACACACCCTTAGTTTTTATACTGAGCATGACGTTACATGGTATGGAATTCCCCATTGGCCAGCTGGGTCAAACACCCCGGCTATGCTCCCCCGCCAGCTTCCCCTGCACCTGGCAGGGCATGGGAGGCCGAAAAGTGCCCGGTGCAAGCACCACCCAGCAGCACACAAAACTTCAATGGGCCATCAACGCTCCTATTATACCAAACCCAAAACACAGCACACCCTCCCCAGCTACTGGGAAGAAAGTTAACTCTGTCCCAGCTGGAACCAGGACACATGCTAGCCAAGAAACTGTCCCGGGAGTTCCAGCGATTCAAAGAAGATATGTTCTACTCCCCACCTGCATAGGCCAGTATCTCAGCCATTAGGAGTAAGCGTCCCTCTGCTCAAGAGAGAAGATATTGTGGATACACACCCTGGGGCACCCTATGGTTTTATCTGTGTGACCACGGAGAGGACATGAGGAAGTGGGATGGAAAATCTACCTTGACCCTAGAGGCACGGGTACGTGAGCTGCAAGGAAAAAAATCACAAAAGGGGGTTCTTCCAGGAAAACTGCTGCTCCAGTCTCCAGTGAGCAGTTCCCCAGACAG
>JAYKAV010003469.1:98854-139682 GCA_035582835.1 Phoebastria nigripes | reverse complement strand
ATTACAAATATGCTGGGGAAGACAGTCTGGGTTAGTCCTGCCTCAGGCAAGGGAAAACCCATTTGTGGGATTGCTTTTGCTCAAGGACCTGGGTGCACTTGGTGGGTAATGCGAAAGGATGGGGAATTCCGATGTGTACCTCAAGGGGATTTGATTTTGGGTGAGTATAGCCAATGAACTGAATTGTATGATGTTAATTGCTATATAACACTATGTCACCACTTCTATGGTTGCTATATGTCATATCAACAGTATTACAGTAAGAATCACCCAGATTAATGAAGAATGAACTTTAATGAAATGGAGTGAAGTGCAGTGGTAATGGAACCAGAACTGGCTTCAGGATGCAACAATCCAACACCACACACCATCTCTCCTGCCCTGAAAGACTGTTATGACAGATGGAGTCCAAAGTCATGGACTAAATGAACTCAATGGACATTTTAGAGGGATGGCTCATAGCCTACGGGAATGATATCTGTGTGTATATATCAAAAGACAGGAAAAGTGGTGGTGATTAATTGGAATGGTAATTACTTGGAAAATGTGAGACCTGGGCATGACGTAGATGGTATAGAATAAAGGGTGGATACTGTCCTGGTTTCGGCTGGGATAGAGTTAATTCTCCTCCTGGTATAGTGCTGTGTTTTAGATTTAGTATGAGAATAATGTTGATAACCCACTAATGTTTTAGTTGTCGCTAAGTAGCGCTTATACTAGTCAAGGACTTTTCAGCTTCCCATGCTCTGCCAGGTGCACAAGAAGCTGGGAGGGAGCATATCCAGGACAGCTGACCGAAACTGGCCAAAGGGGTAGTCCATACCGTATGACGTAATGCTCAGTATATAAACTGAGGGAGTTGGCCAGGGGGCAGCGATCACTGCTCGGGGACTGGCTGGGCATCAGTCGGCGGGTGGTGAGCAATTGCGTCATGCACCACTTGCTTTGAATATTCTACTATTATTATTATTATTACTATTAGTGTTACTATTTTACTTTATTTCAATTATTAAACTGTTCTTATTTCAACCCATGAGTTTTCTTACTTCTACCCTCCCGATTCTCTCCCCCGTCCCACCAGAGGTGGGGGGAGTGAGTGAGCGGCTGGTGGTGTTTAGTTGCTGGCCAGGGTTAAACCATGACATACTCTTTTGGAAGGGATCACGAAAGTTCAGTAACTTCTCTTACACTGTCTTCTTGAGAATGTCAAGTATAATATGAAGCTAGTAACAGGCAGAAATAGTTCAGCTAATGCAGTTGGCCAGCTTGACAGCTAGATGGCAGTTGCTCATTTAGGCCATTACTAATGTTTCAATGATGATGGTTTGTTGTTCAGGGAAAGAAATAATGTAGAAATACTCACCAAGGTCCCTGCTGTGTCTCTGTTGGACATGCTTTGCCTACTCGGGAGAGGAAAGTTACGATTTGTTTTCTTTAAAAATATGTTTGACTGACGTATCCTCCTTTCAGGTAGAAAGTTAGTTAAGACTACTAGTAAAGATTCGATACTGAACATGCATTTTCATTCATCTAACAATGCTTTTCATATTTAAAAAAAAAAACAAAACACTGCACTGCATTTCTTGAAGGATGGCTATCTGTGTGTGTCTTTGTATACTTGTATCTGTTTTCATACCATGTGGTTTTAAGTGACAGCACTTCTGGCAAATCTTCAGCAGATTCTGTTAGAGTTCTGCTGAGCTGTTACTAAATTATTGTGGTATCTCATGAATAGCTAATACTGCCTCCACCACTGTTCAGCCTAAGGAAGGGCAAATCAAAGAAGTTATTCTTGCTTGAACTTAGATCAGTTTAAAATCCATAGAAGAACCTGCAGCAGACATGACATAGGTTAAGCTTTCAAAACCACTTAACTTATTATGTCACTTGTGTATCTAGTATCAAACATCTGTGTATATCATTATATGTTTTCCTTTTAAGGTCTGTGGGGGACAAGACTCATGGAAGAAAGCAACACCAGCAGAGAGCGATATCTGAAAAGTGTTTTACGGGAGTTGGTTACGTACATGATTTTCCTTGTGGTCTTGTGTGTCCGTAAGTACTGTTCAGCATTAATGCATCCAGTTCTGTACTATTTGCTTGCTATCTGTAATTCCAGAATGAAAGTTGTTTCAGTGATGTGGGAGAAGAATTAATGGGCAGGTGTGTAGGCAAATATTTGGAATTAAATCTTTCTTTTGTTTCTGCGCTTGGATTGTTGCTTCAGATTGAAAATACTGCAACTTTCTGTGCCTTAACAAGTTTTGAACCTTTAAGCAGGATGATAGTGTACTTATTCTTTGTTTTTAGGGAGCATTTTTTTAATGTAGTACCACATTGCAGTGTAATGATTCTGCTACGTATTGTGAAATTACTGAACAGAACTGTTAAATGTGAAGAGTAGGAGTTAGTCATCTAGGACAAAAAATTAAATTAAATCGCCGAGTTTCAAATTCATCACCAAGCTTAGGTACAGATCATTCTAAGAATAAAAGTTATTCATAGTAGCTGGAAAGGCAGAGGTCATGCTAGCTACTTAGAAATATCTTATGTTCTGTGTTTGCATCATGCTGGACTTTTTAAACGCATCTGCAGCCTATATATACTCAAGTGTATATGAATCACAGCTGGAGAATTCCATGATTTAAGTGTGTCATTTGTTTTGTTGTCTATGATATCATACAAAGTATTGTAACACTATAGAACACAGAACAGAGTAACATTCAACCTACTTTTTAAATTTTATCTGGCCTTTAAGTAGGTGACTGCTTTGAGGTAAGTGCTCTAGAATCAACACTGAAGATAGTATTAGTAGATTGTACTAAATACAGACTTAGTACAGAAGTGAGGAGCTTGGTGGATCTCCAACCTCATACACAGTAACATTCCTGGACCCAAACAGAGTTTAAGAAAGCAGTCTGAACTGAGTTTGCTGTTCTTTTCTCAGGGTGAAGAACCTTAGTGATGCTGGAGCACARATAGTACAGGATGTTTATCACAGGCCTCACACAGCACCGTGAACAGTTGTGGCTGGTATAATGTAACGGTTCTGAGAGTGGTCTTCTTTTCTGGCCTTGGGAACTTGAAGCCTTTATACAATTCTATTTCAAGATTTCTAGGATTTTTTAAGTTAATAGTCGAAACAAGGCATGTTCATATATTTGCATAAAAATTAGCAAGACAATGCCGAATAGAACTTACTATGGAGTTGTGAAATAGATGTTTATTTGGTTACTAGGGAGAATAACAACAAAATCTGTATGTATTAAGTTAGTATATCTTTGGAAAGTCGATATGTTTCAAGCCTCCAGTTTTTAGTGTGGGCAGTTCTGTTCTGAATGCCTGAAATGTCAATGACACTTAAGTTGTCATTTATGATCAGTTGTAATAGGACAAGGTGATGTTTTTATTTTTTGTGAGAATCTTGGAGTGGAAAAGAAAATGCAAAACTACGTTGGTAGACTGGCTCTGAGGGCAAGTCTGCCTTGCTTGTCTGGAGTAGAATTACTAAAAAAACCCCAAACCCCAAACTTTACACTGTTGACTACTGTTTTGGTGTTGTACTGCAAGCATGGTTGCAGTTGAAAATACTGTTTGCTTATAGTTGTACTGCAAGCATGTACTGCAAGCAACTAAATATCATGGTTTTTTTTCCTTCCTAAGTCCTTTAAGAATGCTTAGTGCAGGTTTATGGACAAAGTAGTGTAAGACTGCTTGTGGCTGGTATGTAGCAGTGAGGGACCTGAATTAAAATAAAGTGAAATTAGTTTCAGCGGGAAAAGTTTGACTGCAGGCTGTTCACAATTTGTTTTGCAATAGAAAAAGATTTTTGGCAACGGAATAAAGCAAAAGTATAGTGCGTTAAATATCTACAGATATTGCTAACTCATTAGTATTTTTTTTAAGTACTGTCCTTTTTAATTTTACATGTAAGCAATAACTATGGGACAGACTGGTCTGTGGCTTGGCATGCCCTAGGAGAGCACTTTCCAGTGCAGGCTACATGCTATGGGCATTTCTTGTACTGTTGTATTTTTGAGAGTACATATTTAGAGAGAATCCAGGTATTGCACAGTCATGTGATACATTCTATGTGCTGCAGAAGTCATCTATTAAAAATAGTTCTTGTTCTCTGGTTGCTAAAGAAAACACATTTTCTTCCCTGTGATAGAATATTTTTATAAAATTGTCAAAACTGATGGAGGTTGTTCAGTGTAGATTTAATCTTTCAGACTTCTCTGAGTTTTAGGCATAAAATGGTTTTAAGTATTTATAGGCAGTAACAGTATCAGTGCCAGAGACTGTTCTCTCAAGCCGTCTTGGCTTTGTATGTCATTTTATAATTTACGCTCTGTGGTCCTCAGACAAATGCTTGGCCCAGCGTGAGGAAAAGAAGTAACACAGAGTCATTTATTTTCTGTGGGGAGAGTCTCTTAAAAGCACTGCACATCTTGGGTGGAGTTTCATTGTCTAACCATAGGCAGCTAGTGTCATTCTCAGTGCCCTGCGATATCCTGGTTGACCATCATTATCTGCTCAAGCAGGGCATAGTTCTCCCGAGATCTTGTGCCATCCGTGCAAGCTCTCTATGGATGCCTTGGATAGCACAAGTCACCTAAAAAGGCACTAGCTGCCTCTCTTCAGGCTGCTGAATCGTGCCTTTGTTTTTCTTGAAGTTAGCTTTTGTAGAAGCATTAATAATAGAATGAGGTGTGGGAAGGAGAACTGAGTATTTTAAACTGATTGATCAGTCTATTCTTCACTGCTTTTTGTATTTTAATCACAGTTAACAGACAAATGCTCCTTGGTGTGGATTTTGTTTTGTTCTGAGGCTTAAACTTTTCAGTGCAAAATCTGTACAAATACAAACTGATGTATTCAAAACAAAACAAGTAAAGTACTCTTTTTTTTTCTTCTTTTTTCTTCTTTTTTTTCCCTTCTTTTCTTTTTTTCCCTTCTTTTCTTTTTTTCCCTTCTTTTCTTTTTTTTCTTCTTTTCTTTTTTTTTCCTTCTTTTCTTTTTCCTTTTTTTTTTCCTTCTTTTTCCCCTACCGCTTTACCTCTCACTCCTTACCAAATCTTTTGCAGTGACTTATGGGACAGTGAGTTCCAGTATGTACTATTATACAAGGGTTATGTCGCAGCTCTTCCTGGAAACACCTGTATCAAAAATGGAGAAAACTGACTTCAAAACTTTGTCCACAATGGACGACTTCTGGAAGGTAATCTAAAAACAATTTTTTATCTCCCTGTTGCTGTGATTTGCTTGTCCCGTCATGGCCTGTAAATTTAACCTGCAGGATCTTTTTTTCTAATGCAGTGGGGGTTGTGCATGAAGATCTCTGTGCCCAATGTCAAAGCTATGGAACAAAGTAGGCCTTTAATATGTGAAAGTTTAGAATCTAGGTAATGCAAGTGAGGCAGGGTAGGGCAAGGTTGCGGAATGTCTTTGGAGGACGAGTAACAGTAAGGCCTTATATCAGAAATTATCAACTGCAATTCTAATACATCCACGGAATGAAGATCTATAAAAACAGTGCTGGCAACACACAAACTAAAATTCTGTCTTCCTCCCCAGTTCACAGAAGGCCCTTTGCTGGATGGTCTTTACTGGGAGATGTGGTACAACAACAAAACCATGGCAGAAAACAAAAGCTTCATTTATTATGAGAACCTGCTCCTAGGGGTGCCTCGCATTCGGCAGCTGAAAGTGAGAAATGGTTCGTGCTCAATACCTGAAGATTTAAAGGATGAAATCAAAGACTGCTATGATGTCTATTCTGTAGCTAATGAAGATACTGCTCCTTTTGGACTTCGAAATGGAACAGCGTACGTAGTATTCCTGCAGACGCGCTTTTTTTTTTTTTCCTTTCCCCCCTGACCTGGGTTATGCTGAATTACACGATAAGTCTCTTGGCAGTCTGCATTTGTCTGTAAAGCCAGGTAAATCCAGAGCAGCTGCTAGTTCTGCTCATGGAGAAACTTTACCGAACTTGGAGAGGACTGTGCTCTTGACCCACTTGAGTTTAGGTGCTGTCATTGTGCCATTGGTAGCTGTTATGCATGGGAGACACGCTGAGGTCTGAGTGCAGCACTGCAACTTATGAGCATCTGTTTGTAATTCCAGATTGTATTACTGCAGTGGGTTTCACCGAGTTTGTCTTTCCTGGCTAAAAATGGGAATAGCACTGCCTCTCTTGGAGGACGATGTGTGAGTTGAACTGTAAAAGGTTTTGGAGGTGGAACATAACTGTGTAAATGTCAATTTTCTTTCTTTCTCTGAGGATAGAAATTCTGTGTGAGAGGATTGATGTGTTCTCTTTTCACAATTAATATACTTGTAACCCACCTTTCTGTCTTAATTTTGTTGTGTTAGTCAAAGGAACTTTGTAAGCTCTTTCTCTTTAATTGTAAGTTGAAAGTGGAAAGACTAACGTGCTCTTTTTCACTTACTTCTGAACTAGTTGGACATACACCAATGAGAAAGATTTGAATGGGAGCAGCCACTGGGGCTTGATTGCCACATACAGTGGGGCTGGTTATTACCAAGACCTCTCAAGGACCAGAGAAGTGACAGCTGTGCAGATTGCTAGCCTTAAGAAGAACCTGTGGCTGGACAGAGGGACCAGAGCAGCTTTCATTGATTTCTCCGTATACAATGCAAACATCAACCTATTCTGTGTTGTCAGGTATGAACAGAACCATGACAGTGTTCAAACTGCACAGCGTAGGTTGTAGACTTGGGGTTTTCTTGCGATTGCTTTGTTTTGAGGACGTGGGTAAGGGTATGTTTTGTATAAAGGAGACAGACAACTGAAGTGGCATGCCTCCCTGTCAAAGAAGTGGGACTCCACATGGCAGCTGCACTCACCATCTGGAGGCAGTTCTGACTTTCCTGATGCCGCAACGGTTTGGGTGCAGTTTGCAGGCAACTTCTCTAGTGAGTTGGCTTATTAAAGTAAATACATAGACATACAACATCAGTCTTTAGTTTAGACAGCATGAAACAGATGCAGATGAAGACAGGTCTTTCTGTCTCTGTTTTCTTACTGTTCCTGAAATGCTTTGGKTTTTAGTCAAAATTGAGTGCGGTCAGGTTTACACCTTCTGTTCTGTGTAGTGTCTTCTCTGAATCATATGTGGGCTTTTGCCTGTTTCCATTATTTAAATAATTATGTAAATGAAACCACGTATCTTTAGTACAGCTTTTCATCAACACTGTGTAAATGAAATTTTTTTTCTTTGCCTTTTTTAAAATGCAGGTTGTTAGTGGAGTTTCCAGCAACTGGAGGCCTTGTTACGTCTTGGCAGTTTCAGCCAGTGAGGCTGATTCACTACATCTCCACTTTTGATTTTTTCCTGGCAGCCTGTGAAATGGCATTTTGTCTTTTTGTTCTTTATTATATGGTGGAAGAGATTTTAGAAATTCACATTCATAGACTGCACTACTTCAGAAGTCTCTGGAATTGCCTTGATATCCTTATCATTGTGGTAAGTAATCTTTATAATAAGGCTAAAATTGCTTTCTTGAAATGCACTTTGTGGGAGACGTTAATGACTCAGTATTCCTGTTGTGGGTTTAAGGGAYAGGGCCATCATTAGGAAGGGTACTTACAGACTATTGGGCTATTCAATCTGAATAAGACAATTTTAGTCTGTGTTGTAATGTTGGTGTGTTTTGCAAACTTGCTTGTTCTWTGGTGGTTTCAACCTTCGTGTCCTGGTGAAAAGTTTAGAGTATTTGTCCAGTACACTTTTTAACAGTTTTTGTCTATAAAGGCACAGCCATTATGGGAGGTAAAAAATTTGCCCTCATTTCTCTTCTACATATCTGATACAGACTATTGCAGTGGCTTTCAAGTAAGAAAATCATTTGCTTTAAAGTAGTGATTTGCATTTGGAGGAGTGGGACTGGGATTTGAATATGTTTGCAAAGAACCACAAAGAGATTTAATGTGGTATTAAAATACTCACCAGCTAATACCAAGTTTGAAGAAGTGTCTCAAAACTGTACAGTGCTAGCAGCTGTCAGGGCTGCTTTCTTGGTTAAGTGGACAGTGTTGCACATCAGTAATCTTGGTGTAGCAGAAAATCTGAGCTTTGAATTTAAAGCTACATAATATAATTCTCTCTGGACTTATATCAAGCTGTGCTTACCAAAAGTATACAAAGCCAGCAGTGCTGAAACAGTTCCAGTCCCACGCTTGTTTTGTATCTTCAGGCTTGGACGAATCAAAGATTTAAGTCTTGAAGTTAGTATCTGTAATCTAGAGAAATCATACTTGCATCACAGTGCTTTGTAAATGAAGGACCATTTAGGAGGATGTTTACATGAACTGTGTGCCATTTGCTATACTTAACGGTAGGGGCAGAATAAGATGCTTTGCTCTTACAGTCAGTAAAGTGTATTCAGGTGTGAGCGYAAAATTCAGTTCACACAAAGCGTCAAATTCTATGTTTTTACCTTGTCTGAGGGACATAATTTAGGATTATGTACTTTATGACTGTATACGTGGTGAAGTGTTCACTTACACTAATAAAAAGCACATTTGCAGAGGTCAAAGCAAGAACCTTACCTGTGTGGTAAAACTACAGCTTCTCTGCTGTTGCTTGTTCTGGGCAATACTGGTCAGTCTGTRCTCCGGAGAAACTCTAGTACCTTTTTGGCTACTGCTGTCTTTCTGCTCTTTATTCTTTTTCACCTTTGTCTTTTTGAGTTGTCATCTTTCTTTCCTTATATTTCCTTCTCTGTGGCAGCTTCATTTGTCTGAGCCCGCTAGGCTTCACCGTCATCTTGTTCTTCAACTGTGGCAAGGAAAAGATTTCTAAATCCTCACTCCCARGCTGTTTCTCTGTAGTCTAGGACTATAATGGTTTTGTCATGAAATGCATTTCCTGATATGTCCAGAAACTCTAGTTTGGATGCTATCTCAAACAGCAGCCACTGGGCTGTTAAATTACTCCTGAGTGACGGGTGGTGAAACCTGGCCCCCTCCAGCCCCCGCAACTGCCTGGCCCTAAGCACTAATGTGATCAGTGACCAGTGGGGTTGACCCTGAAAGACTGCGAGAAGCTTGCATCAGTGATTTTTTTCTAGGCTCTGTGCAATCTCTAGCCGTTACTTTCCTGTTTGAAACTTTAACTTASTAGTCAGGACACCTTGAAAACAATRTATTTGCTTTTACTTGAAGCTCACATTACGGTAGTGCTATAAATAACATAAAGTTCCTCATATCTTAACTTTATCTGACATATGTGGCTAAAACAAGTTGTCTTAAAACCCTAATCACCTTTTGTATGTTTCTTTTGTACTCAGCTCTCTGTGGTAGCTATAGGAATTAGCATCTATAGGACATCAACTGTTGATATGCTCCTGAAGAAGCTGCTGGAAGATCAGAACTCGTTCCCCAATTTTGAACCTTTGGCATATTGGCAAATGCAATTCAACAACATTGCTGCAGTCACTGTGTTTTTTGTCTGGATTAAGGTAACTCCAAGACACAGATCCTTGTTCTAACATTAGAATGTAAGCAGTATTCTGAGTTTTGCGTGATATATTATTTGAGGTTTAGTTGTGTTTCTCCTAAAATTGGTCATGCGAGAAAGTCAGAGCACAGGGGTAACTTCTTGCAGATTAAAAGCAAGGTTGTAATTTGCCACAGGTTTAGTCAGCCCTTGTTTCAGTCTAGAACATGTGGTCAGTGCTAGTGCTTTGTCACAGCAGACACATAAAGAAATGTTTTTATTATTCATGAATTAATAAGTCAGTAATTCTTACTGGGTATTGCTTTTTCCTAGCCTGGTTTAACTGTGCCCATTTTATCTATTCAAAACTTCTGAATCGTTAGAAGGTTGGTAAAGCCAGTCAAATTTATTTGAAAACTAGATACATTACTTTAGTTAAACTTAATTTMTCTGTTTTACTGCCTCCTTTCTAGTGATACTTCTTTTCATGTCCATACTCATTTTCCTATCCTCTGTATGTGTAAAGTTGCAGAGGAACATTTAGTTAATAAACTCTCTAACGGGGGAAATGGTAAGACCAATGATAAGTGAATTTCCACTCTGATACTCCAAACTGATACTTAGGTTTATCAAGCAAGTCAGCTTGAACTAAAACCTCTTACTGTTTCATAAGACAAAGTTGCATCTAATTTCTGCATTATGGTTTAAGAAATAAAGTGRCTCATTCTAAGAAATAATGGTAAACTGCAGAGTAACAGAATAATGCAGGTTGGAGGGGACCTCAGGAAGTCTGTAGTCCAACCAAGAGCAAAGTCAGCTGTGAGATCTTCTTTTCTCACATTTTACTACTTCATAGCTAACATCTTCATTGAAGTTRAATAAATAGGCTTTTGGAAGCATTTTGGTAAACTGCTCTGAAGCCAGGGTGCCAAATAGAGGAGTGAAAAAACAAACAAACAAAACCCCACACCCAAACAAGAAGTTGGCATTCTCACAGAATTTTCTTCACATTTCAAGCCTGAGTGTTTTTAGGAAGTGATGTATTTCTAAATGTAAATTAACTGACTTTGTCTCCCGTCAAATTCAGTAAGACATCTCACATGTAAGAGGCTGGAGAGTGATTGTGTTAAGAAATTGTTGTCTTCCTTGTCTTTACAGTTGTTGTTTTTTTTTTTCTTTTAACAGCTTTTCAAATTTGTTAACTTCAACAGAACAATGAGTCAGTTATCCACTACCATGTCTCGCTGTGTCAAAGATGTCATTGGCTTTGCTATTATGTTTTTTATTATTTTCTTAGCATATGCTCAGTTGGCCTATCTTGTCTTYGGCACTCAAATCGATGACTTCAGCACTTTCCAGGACTGCATGTAAGTACAAGAATAAAAAATGCAAATAATTTCTCAGTACATTGGTAAATGGATTTGGTTGCCCCGTGACAGACCAAACAAATCCTATGACATCCATCTAAACAGATAAGCTGCAGACATATCGCTGTTGATGTAGCTCAGTAGCAAATGCATTTTTTGATAACATTTTTAGTTCAAAAACTGTCTTTGCTGTGAGATTAAAAATACACTATATTAGATCAGTGAGCTAAAAATGGCACGTTTTGGTTGGTGGAAGTGACATGGGTTTTATAACAGTTGGTCACATTCCTAGACAAAGCAATACCTCTGTCTTCAGCAGTCGAATGTTTATATGCTTACTTATGTTTGTAATGCTTACTGAAATGTTGTATGCGTAATAACGCTGTGTTCCTGATAGTATGTGTAGTTGGTTGACTCACAAATGGGGTCCCATCTTAGACAGCCAACTAGTAAATTTATAAGTATCTGCTGGAATCCAGGAGAGAGATAGGACTTGTTGGTTGTTAATCAGTTTTTCCTTTATTGATTTGGTACAACATAACCTGATTTTAACTGAGGTAATTACCAGGTGGTTCAGTTACCGATTATCCCCCTGCCCCCTTACATTGGGACAGTGTTGCAGAAGGTTCCTTGTAGAGAAACGGAGGAACTTGAAATATGCTGGTGGTGCTGTACAGTGCCAAGCCTCTTCCAGCCTTGGCACTGTACAGACAGCTTTAGAGGGAGAGGGTTGGGGTTGTGTGTATGTGAGAGGCAGAAGGGATAGGAGAGGGACGGGAGTGGGTCTTGAAGCTTCACAACAGTAATCATTGGTTTGCTCTGCTTCCTGTTGCCCCCATTATCAGTTGTGACCGAAAGCCAGAAGTAACCACCCTAGTTTTGTTCTCTGTATGTGGCATCTGACTGCGAGTTTGGTTTTGCCCGGAGATGGGCTTGAGGAATTGACTGTTACAGTGCCTGATAAAGTATTACAGTAGTGCAGACCTCTCTGCTGCCCATCAGTCAGACTTAGGGTGAAATAGATTGAGAATTCTTGCACAGCTCCAAAAGTGGTTTTTTTTCAACTCCTGGATATGTTTTGTTTTTTAAGATTTACTCAGTTCCGCATCATTTTGGGAGACTTCAACTTCACAGAGGTTGAAGAAGCTAATCGAATTTTGGGACCAATCTATTTCACTACATTTGTGTTCTTTATGTTCTTCATTCTTTTGGTATGTACGCCTTTGTTTATGTGGGGTGGGTAGGTGGCCATTTTTGCATCTCTTGTTCTTTGATTCCTACTGCTACTTGGGGCTTTTTTTGATAATGGTGAGTGTGCAGTCCATGTAGGGGCCTGACTGTTACATGGCCGGTCACTACACTGTTTCTTTTTTTTCTTCATTTAAAATAGATTTGCATTGTATGTTTGTTGTCATTCCCATATAGTGCTCCACATTGTGGGGGTTTTTTTTATTTATATCTTTTTATTATTATAAAGAATTTTTTATTTCTAAAATCGGAATAGTGCCTGGTTGGCATACACAGAAAGCCTGTATGTTTTGGTGAAAAGTAGCTGTAATGTTCCATACAGGCTCTTAGTTTATAAAGTGCTGTAATGCGTGGCTGGCTGTGTTTACAACAGGCTAGTTCATGCATGCAACACACAGCTTGTCTGCTAGAAGAGCTTAATTCATCAGCAGTGCAGCAGCTTTCAGATATGCAGGTTTGCCTGCAAAGGCCTCTTTTCTATCCTCTTTTCCTTCTCCAGGGCACAGTTGGGCCCTGTTTTTCTCACCTTCCAGTGCAGATTACCTGTACACTTTTTGACAAACAGTATTATAAGAAGCTCAACCTATCTGAGATCTGAGAGGCAGTATGTAGACATGATTGTGTGACAAATTCAAACAGTGAGTATATTGTGACTGAGTACTCATTTTTTGTATACTCTCTGTTAATACTAGTATTGAATCCATATTACAGTCTTACTAATAATTTAGATAACAAAAAGTGGAGGAAGGAGTCCTCTCTCTTAAAAACCTAGGATACCAAGTAAATTCATTTTTTTTTTATGTCGATGTAAGTGAAGAGCCCCAGTATCTTCTACCTGGATGTAGTTTTCAGTTAGTTTGGTACTAACATTAATATATAGTAATTTTGCTTCTGATGATATCACCAGGCGGAAGCTGTTATGTGAGCAAGAAATCCTCAGATTATTCCCCAAACTGTGTGTCTTTTGGTGATTTGATAAGGTGGCAAGCATTAAAGTAGGATTTCACTAAACTTAAAACAGCACAGCAGTCCTGTATCATCATAACTTTTGGAGTTATTTAATGACCCTTGTACTTAATGAGGCTTTTTATTATTCTTTGTGATGAGGAGAAATGGCATTCAGATATTATTTGTGGGAGAAGACTTCATCTTGGCTATTTACTAGTAAGGAAGCGGAGAATCTTGTGTTCAGTGAGATGGACCAGTAGTCAATTGGAAAATAACATATGGGTCACTCTGGCCAAAGCAGCACATGAAGCGGGTTTCATATTTGCTTTGAAGCACCTCACAAAATCCAGAGGAGTAGAGGCTAGAGGCAAGGCAAAGAAATATTTTTTCCTAAGGGAAAAAAGCAGAAAAGCACTGGAGTGTGAAGGCACGGCAGGTTATCCAAAATACTTGCTCTAATTTGTGTGCTTATTAATATCTGCACATCCTGTTATTTGGCTGGAGTGAAATGTTGGTGTAAGCTCCTTGAGACCAGTCTGAGACCTGGAAACTAAGTTAGGGGAGATGGGCAGAAAGCACCAACTCTTAATGTTGGGCAGCTGAAAGCAAAATAGGCAGTAGTCAAGTTACCTCTTACTTCTCTGGTGTTGGGCAAAAATGCATAAAGATACAGCACTGGAAGATTGTTCTTCTAAAGCATTTTTTTAAGTCCATAAGGAAATAGAGGTTAACACTGCCTTTCTGCACGAAAGTGGCGCATTGAACATGCCAGTAAATTGAGTAATTCTTTTTGGACTTGAATGTCCAGCTTGCAATTCAGTCATGTTTACTCCATGTTCAGCAGGATCCCTGAGACAGCATGGCTCAAGTAAATTATGTGCTTGGCACAGGGTTAGCGAGACCAGCTTTTTCTCTTTTGTCTGAACAAGTGACCAAACTCTTTTCAGAGTTGGTGGCATACATGCCAAGTGTCTGATTTTAAGCTTTTTTGTTTTTATCTTTAATCTGAAATGCAAGCAGAGCTGTAACTAGATAAGAACCTTGTGTTTGTGCTGGTTATTATGGGATGAATAGTTAACTTGATCCCTCAGGCATTTTTGTTGCCAGCTGTGTTGCATAGATTAATTCACAGTTGTTATCTGTGTAAGTTTGGCAGGTAGAAGGCCAAACTTAACATATGACGTTAAACAGGCATGGTTTATTGCCACTGCTGTGTGTAGGCATAAACCCTCTCTGAAATGTAATTCTCCAGTTATGTTAATAACCAGTAGTCTTGATTAAGAGTTGTTACACTGCAGTGCATCATATTTCAATATCTCAAGCTCGTGATGTTAGTGCTTTTTATACAGCACACCATTTTCTCCTGGCCCTTTTTAAAAAATTCATGTATAGGTCTGCACATGAAGGTCATAGGAGTAGTAAGGCTCAGACTTGTTGAAATTTTTAAGTGGGCTTTTTTATTTTTCTCATGAACAGAACATGTTTTTGGCCATTATCAATGATACATACTCTGAAGTCAAATCAGATATGGCACAACAGAAGGCAGAAATGGAACTGTCTGACCTTATCAGAAAGGTAAAAGTAACATTTTGTTTGTTTGACATCTCATTCCTCACATCTGAACTTACTCCGTAAAATGCTATATAAACCGTACAAAGTAAAGCTGGCAGCAGCTGATGAAAATACACATCTCTTAGTTAAAATAAATGACTCTGAGCTGAGTGTAAATTAAATGAATGAAAACGTTCCATCACAACGTATTTTAGTCATCTGAGACTTCGCACTGAATGATCAGCCTACTTAATACGACACAGGATTTGTCTGTCTAGGTACATACAGAAATATTGAACTGATAAAGCTAAACTGCTATTTGGTTTGGTCACAGAATTCAGAATTACCTTGTTTCAGGCAATAAGATGAGGCAAGTCTTGGATAATGTGTTGGGAGCTCCCAGGGGCAGCTGCCCGTAAGGTTGTTGAATACAAAGTTAAGAGCTTGACCTGAATCCCAGTTTAGGAAAAACATGTGGACGTGTGTGCGCTCTGGCATGGATGTGGTGCTGTACCGTGGTCAGAAATGTCTAAACACATACTCGGCATGACCAGTAACTCAAGAGTTTAAAACTTGGAAACTGGTTATTAAAACAGAGCAGAGAAAAATGAAAAGTGCTACTTTGTTGTTATGAGGACTTTTTTTAAAAGTAATTCCTACAACTGAAGAATGAGAGATAAGCAAAATGACCACAGAAAGTTGTACCTGTTTTGTCAGCATTATTTAAAACTGTCGCTTAACTGTCAGTAACTGCCAAAGGTGTCTTACTGGGACAAAATACTCCATTTCTACTGACCTGCAGTGCAAATTGAATGATGAAACCTTACCTCTAACTGCAAAGGTATTTGTATATTGCTCATTTAAACGCTGAAATAAAAGATGGATAAACTGGAGGAAAAGACAGATTCTTGCAGGGCTTTTGGAACACACTGAATGATAGAGTACACTAGCTGATTTTTGTAATCAAAAAAGTTACTAGAAATGAAGTGTTAACATTTCATGACAAGTTAACATGAAAAACATGAAATTTCACTTTTTCTTTTAGGGGTACAACAAAGCCATGATCAAACTTAAATTGAAGAAAACTACTGTTGATGACATTTCAGAATCTCTGAGACAAGGTGGGGGAAAACTAAATTTTGATGAACTCCGGCAAGATCTAAAAGGGTAAGGAAGCTGTTACTTCTTACCTTGAATAGTATCCCCAGAGGCATGTGATGTTAAGTCTTTGATGCAAGTTTCTCTCCTAAGAGTAAGCTAATGTGAATAAAGACAGAGTACAGAAAAGTACACAGCAGAGTACTTTTCTTTTGGTTAGTGGGTAACAAAGCATGTGCTTTTCCTGTATCTGGTGGGAGGTTTATGTAAACAACCAGACGTGTACAGGTAAACAATCTTTGCATATGGGTCTGCAGGCATTGCATAAAGGAAAATTGAAACTGTGGCATGGAACTGCAGAAGAAAAGAGGAGAGGAGTGGGAAAAGAATGGTCAGTTTGAGGTGGAAGAGAATTCTTAACTAAGGAGGTCTGCTGAGCTCTGGCCCCTGGAGTCTGCACTATGTCTGGTGTTGCTGCAGTGAGGTGGCATCCCCCACTGGAGGAAGGATTTGGYGCTCTGGGGCCCAACCTCCTTGAGCTGCTGTGTTGTGGGGGAGAAGGGGTCTGAGGAAGCAAGAGATCTAAGGCCTTTGAGGAAACGGTAATGTTTCTATCAGAGCCACTGCAGGAGTTTGTGAACAGGCAGGAGTGTAAGGAAAGGGAACAAATCAAGGAGGTATAAAAAGGATGGTTGTGAAGGAGCAGGGTGCAGTCTAGGGGAGATTTGTTGGTTCACCCTAATGAAAGGTGAGGGCYGAGCTTTTTGTTATCAGTGTTGTGAATTTATAGGCAGCACTGGGATCAGTCGTGTCTTTGGCTTGGGGATGAAAGTCTGTTTGGAGTGAAGTGTTTTTCTAATACTTGAAGTTCGTTCAGCATCTGAAAAATGGGAAGTAAGGGAACTGTTTTTACTGCCTTTTCAGGAAGGGGCACACGGATGCAGAGATTGAAGCAATATTTACCAAATATGACCAGGATGGGGACCAGGAATTGACAGAGCATGAACATCAGCAGATGAGAGATGACCTGGAGAAAGAGAGGGTGAGCTCAGCGTTAGGAGTGGTATGCCACCAATGCTGTCTGCCTGTCTTCTCCCCGTGCTGGTTTGCTGCCCCAGAAGAATCCTCTGGTTTCGCTTCACATTTGCTCTCATCCCTGGCTGTCTGAGCAGAACTGTAGCAAGGCAAGGGGGAGCTGATGGAGGGCAGGAGGTCTTTGACCTTGACACCCCCATCCCCCATGTACAGGTGAAAGTCTTTACATCTTCTCTGTCTGTGGCTTGTGTTTTCACAAAGGAGGATCTGGACCTGGATAGGAGCTCTCTGCCACGTCCTCTGAGCAGCCGCAGCTTCCCCCGGAGCTTGGACGACTCTGAGGAGGATGAGGATGAAGACAGCGGACACAGCTCCAGGAGGAGGGGCAGCAGCTCTAGTGGGGTTTCCTATGAAGAGTTCCAAGTGTAAGTTTATGCTTCTGAGGGGGACAAATCTGCATGGTGTTTGGGTTTTTTGGGGTTTTTTGTTTTTTTTCTTGTGGGTTTTCTTCTTTCAGTTATATAATAGTCTCTCCTATAACTCTGAATATTAATCAAATTAATCATAAAAGTAAATGTTATGTTTTTAAGGTGCTTAAGTCGCTCCTTTTAGTAGCTTTCAAGTAATATCTGAACTGAAAGTACTTTAGAGAGGCTCATGGGAATCAGTTAGAAAACCAAAACCAAATCAAAACAAACAAAAAAACCCCAGCAAAAAACCCCCTGTCCTTAAAACCTGGTCATTGAAAAGACAGAGAAAATGGTCATGCTACAATAATGCCAGAAGACTTTTCTGGTTTTTTTCGTAGTAAAACCTTGAGGTTGTTTTAGGTTTAGTGAGAACTTCAGCTGTTGTTTTTAATACGATTAAGTTAATTTGTGAGTGTGTATTTTGCCTAAAATGATAGATCTCCATATTCATTAATTATAGCAACACTAGCTGAATGAAGAATTTGGGTAACTAGAACCAACAAATTTTGACGAGGATGCTCTAAAAGCAGGGAAAACAGAGTGGAATATGTACTTTTTTCCCCATCTGCTTTACCCCTGTGTTATCTTCTTGCTCTTGTGTACCATCCCTTCCTGGACAGTAGGACTCATTTGTGGAAAGTCAGATGCGTGCTTGAATTAAAATGCTATCTCATCCTTTTCTGCTCTGTGTGTTGACATGCTAGAACGATACTGACTCAGAAATGTCAGAGCCACTGAAGCTCACACTTTTTGCCCTCAGACTCATGAGGCGGGTCGATCGCATGGAGCATTCTATCGGCAGTATTGTCTCCAAGATTGATGCGGTTATTGTGAAGCTCGAAGCGATGGAGAGAGCCAAACTAAAAAGGAGGGATGTGTTGGGAAGACTGTTAGATGGAGTGACAGAGGTAAGAAACCCACTCTCTCCTGTCTGGTCACAACCTGCATGGCTTGCTTACTGTTAGCACTTCTTCCTACTGCTTGGCTTAGGAGGGTTGAAGGAGTGGTGTTAAAGATGAGGTGGGTGCTTTGGCAGTGGCCAAGTGATTTCAGTTTTGTGTTAAGAAAACATGAAATTTAGAACATGAAATGTTAGGGACATGATGCAAGTTTCAGATATGACAACCCATCTTATAGCAGGCCTGTGTCACGCTGGGGCAACAGAGCACCATTTAAACCCCTGAACTGGACAGCAGTGGTGTTCGGTAGTTGCTGAAGCAGCTTGTTCATCCCTTGGTGTCTGTTGGGATTAATACAAAGCTTTTTATGGACTAATCTGTTAAAGTCTGGGGGATCCAGCCCAGCAGGCCCATGCAGCCTGCTCTTCTTCTCCCATGTTGCTTCTGGGATTGTGTGTGGCAGGTGGAAGCAGGTCACTTCTGTCACCAAGGTTATTTAGCTTCTGTTGCCTCTCCTCCCACCTTCTCTTTCTTGAGGACCCCTTGGAAGTGGCCAGTGGGACAAACGTGTTATTTCTGTGGACGCTAAAACCTGTCAGCTTCCTGATGGGGCAAGAACAGCCTGAACAGGGCTGTTAAGGGGTGGGCGAGATGGACTGTCTTGGTCGGTTATGTAGGTCAGACTTCTAGCTGCCCTGTCACAGACAGGGTGTTCCTGGCTGTTACTGTTGTTCCAGGCAATAATTCTGCTTGATTCTTGAGATGGGGCTTCCTTGTGGGTGTGCTCTCCTCAGTATACTTTACATTTCTGGAGGTGGATTTAAATATTAGAAACTGTATTACAAATTGTGCTTTCGTAAGTGAAGGTGACAACCTAGGCATTACATCACTGGAAGGAAAACAATTTGCTGCACTAGCTGTGTTTCTCCACTAGCCTATGGAAATACTTGAGTGGTATAAGAATTTGCCATGTTTGTATAGGGTTTTGCTTAGACTTCAGTTTGGAAGCTGCGCTTCCAGTTTGTGTCTTTTAATCTGTTTAGGATGAAAGACTGGGTCGTGACAATGAAATCCACAGGGAACAAATGGAGCGACTTGTGCGAGAGGAGTTGGAGCGATGGGAATCAGATGATACGGCATCCCAAATGAGCCATCGGTTGGGAACACCACTTGGACTGAATGGCCAGCCTCGTTCGAGGAACTCTCGGCCATCTTCCTCCCAGTCGGATGGTATTGATGGGGGAGGAGGAAATGGGGGGAATAACATCCATGTGTAGGATTAACTCTGTAGGTGATTCTAAACATTTCAGGTCAGTATTAAGCCAGCAAATACACTACTCCACTGTTTCCCAGCGTGAGGTGATCATCCTGATCAGACCACTAAGGACAATTTTCACTGGTGGGCAAAAGTAAATATTCTCTTCATAAGGCATTTTCAGACCTGTATGTAAGCCATGTGTCACATTCAAGTTACCAACAGTGAGACTGTCAGCCTTGGAAACAAATATGCAGGAGGCAGAATGGAAACCAGGTGTGACAAAATCTACCTGGACAGAATTTGGTTCCATACATGTATTATGGAACGTATATGTATTATCCCCTTTCATGAGGGCAGCAAGCTTCAGACAAAATAATGTGCTGTGGCTAAAACACTCAAATGAAAGGCTGTGAGTTTTCTGCTTTCTATTGGAAAATATTATTTTTAAATGCTTTTAAAAGCAATTTTTAAAAGAAGATGGCATCAGTTTATTTTCTCATTCATTATAACAGCTGACACTTTTCAAAGAGATAAAACAGCACTTTTGTTTTTACTTTGAGTTTCTACTATTTTTCTGAGTTATTCTTGGTGTACTAACATTTTAATTAACTTAAAATGTTCATTTTTTACTGTTTTTGAGAAATACTATGTTTCTTTAAACAGAAGAAAGTGCACTTAGTTTGTACAACTGTAAATCACATTATTCCGTAATAGAAACTGTATGCATTACATGTTTTTGCATTTCATTAGCAAAAGGAGAGATGTGTTGAGAAGACTGTTCAAAAGTAATTTTTGAGAACGGTCATTACTTTCAAAAGTAATATTTGAGAACTGCCTCTTCACACCCAACTAATGTAATMATTTTCAGCTTTGTTGCAAAGTGCCCATTTTTTAATGCTATGTTTTCATGATATAAGTGTTCCCAGGATAAACATTCCACAGGTTCTTAGGTAAATATGGTTACTTTGCAGAAAATATAGTATTTAAAAGCACACAAAATTGAAAAACACTAACTATTCCTTGGGTGTGACACGGAAGGGAACAGAGAAGTTGCTGAC
Organism: Phoebastria nigripes; assembly: GCA_035582835.1. Taxonomy (NCBI): domain Eukaryota; kingdom Metazoa; phylum Chordata; class Aves; order Procellariiformes; family Diomedeidae; genus Phoebastria; species Phoebastria nigripes. The sequence continues at coordinate 119,286 of JAYKAV010003469.1, read as the reverse complement.
AGTTGGGAAAATCCAATCTCGTGCTCTATTATGTTCTAATCACGTCTCGACTATGTAGTCTGTATTTACATTTAACAGAACTGCTTGTAAAATTATTAGGTATATTTCTACATATGCTATTCTGCTGAGGTGCAACACATGATTCCTTTGGAAAGGTGTTTGTAGTATAATCACTGATTTTTAGTATTTCACTTCCTCTGCTTTCCATGTCATAGAAGCTTTGTTTTTTAAAGGAGATGCAACACTGAAGTTACGTTGGTTTCCTATAGAAAGCATTGAGGCATAGTGTTTGTAGTTTTGCCTAGCAACACGTTTCCATATGTGGAATGCTAGTTTAGGAGGGAGGTTGTCAATTGTGCTTTTTTCCTGAAGATGGCAGTTGTCTTGTATTTAAAGACTTGGAGTTGGTGTAAAGGAAAATGGAAAGCTACATAATCAAACACATCTTAGCTATTAGTAGGGTATATAGAGGAAAAAAMCGCCTATTTAACAAAGTATAAGTAACATGTATATGTTATGTTGGTGCTTTTTATTTCAAAAAGCAGTTGTTGCCAGGGGTTAGCACCTCACTCTTGTGGTAGTACTGCTTAGACAAAGCTTACGACGTGCATGTTCTTACAACTGCATTGCCTGGATGTACAATGACTCAGAATGCCTTCTCTCTAACCAGAGAACTTGCTAAAACTAAATAGACTTCATGCCTTTCCCTATTTTTAAGTTTACGAGAAACCATATGCACAGAAACTTAATTAACGTAAGGTGGAGCAGGAGGAAATTCAATGTGGAGATGGGAATTTCTTAGTAGCTTTGGCTTGAGAACAGAACGACATGGGAAAACAGGTTGTGATTCTTGTGAAGTATTTTTTTTTTCTGTGGGTTATTTTGTCCTGTACTAGGAAAAAATTCATACTCTTTCACAAGAGACCCCATCAACTTCCCAAAACAGCACACAGCACAGTGGTTAGGGCATTTGTGTGAAATGAGAGACACTCAGACTAAGCTCTGTCTTGCCTTGATTGAAAGTTTTTGGACCTTAGAAACCTTCCTGAGAAAAGCTTTTCTGTGTTGAACTGGCATTTCTGACTTTAAACAAACAAACAAACAAACCACTAGCTGTACACATGGCCAGCTGGTGTGCAAGGAAAATAGAAAATACAATACAAAGCAATTTAAATATACATAGGCTTGTCTTTATATTCATATCCGAAATGTGTAGTGTGTTGGTATGTGACATGATTTACAGCTTAAACTTTGAGGCATGCTAAATAATTACATGTGTGTAACATGTAATTGATGTTGGGTTTCTAGGGTCAAGGGTTACCTAAATGCTAAGATAGTATTTAAATAATCACGTACTTAAAATCAATGACTTCGGTCAAATGACCCAACTTGAGTTGTCCAGCAATCAGCTGGAACCTTACTAAGAATGCTTTGTGTTAAGGTTTGTGCCTGCGGCCTGTAAAGTGTGTGGCATGCTGAGGTTTATGGCAGCAGGGTCTGGGGAGTGTGCAGAAGTGATCTAATGGTCATCTGTTGGTGAGGCAGGGCCTTCCTGGGGGGAAAGAAAGCAAAACTAAACCTACCAATATGGTTTTAAATAGGTTTCCTGTAAAAATGTATCTTTCAAAATGTAAATTCAGTCATGCAGTTCATCTTTTATTTGTAGTATATGTTTATTATGAAAATGAAAATCTTTGCATTCATAGCTGTATTTGTTGAGGTATATTTCTGTAAYGTGCCGTTACTTAATAACAAACTTCATCTTGAAGTGCAGTAAGTTTTCCTGGGGTACCCGTGTGTGTTGACAATGGGCCTTGCAGTAAGTGCATGGCCACTTGACAAATGTTACAAACATTTTATTATTCCATTTTTCAACTTTAGATTGTAATATCATTTGTCACATATTACAAAGGTAAGGTTTTTGCATAGTAATGTACAGTGTTTGGTCTTATTAGGAAGCTGTTAATTATGCAAGTCTTCTACAATGATCAAGAATGTATTGATCTGTAAAACTGAGCACTTTACTTCCTAATAAATGTTTTATATAATCTATAAAGCAAACATTGTGCCATACACTTGGTTTGTTTATAACGGAACATTAAGAATCCTGCATTTCATTTGTGTGTGTTACCTCTATCTCATACCTTGTTCTCAGATTACCTAATAATGTAAAAAGGGAGGACAGGGTGTAAATGAACAGAGAGGACTGGGCTGATCCTACTGCTTCATTGCCCAAACAGTACTTTTTTTAACACTTTATTTCACATTTGCATTTGTGCAAATGTACAGGTCTATTTTCTGCTATTTCAGGTAGCAGCTCCAACTGCTAGTAACTCTGTCCCTTTATTACTTCACAGTTGCTATGTAAGTTAACTTCTCTACTCTTTTTCCCTATTCCCCTTTATTTGTTCCTTTTGTTTCAGGGAATCCTACAGCATCTGGAAGGTTGAATGGTCCTTGGAAATCCCAGGCTCGCATATGAGCCCCATAGTTCTGTCTGGGCAGCTGTCTCACCAGGTCAAAAGTATACCATATTAATGAAAATTGAATGCTTAATGTAAATCCATCTCAGTCTTTAATGAAATACATACATACTGAGTTTATTAAGTATATTAAGCCTTTAGTCAGAGCACTATAAAAGTCACAGTGTGTGGGAAGTGGGAACCTTTTTTTTTTTTATTTAATACTGTGTGTATGCTATAGTGTTGCTGACTTTTGAAAATTTCTTCAGGAAGTGCAGTTTGAGATGCATGTTTGGAATAAGAGCCGCATAGGTCTTCCATATCCCACGGGTATCACTTGGATGCCTTGCGTATTCAAATACTCTTCTCCAGTAAATCTAAACAAGAAAAAAAACTGAGAAGAAGGGGAAACAGTTAACGTTATGATAAAATGTCTGCAAGCAATTGTTACGTGTATATTTAGCCACCAATGGGGCTCTTTTGGTTCCCCACTTATATAGGACGTGCAGTGTGAGCGAAGAGGATAGCAATTGGAGGCGGAGGAGTCCTTCTCCAGAGTCCACTGCACAAGCACTCCTTCAAGAGAAGGTTTATGCTGTTTGTGTCCCTGGCCCCTCCCCATACAGCATCTCTGGCACGGCTGGGGTCCCCAGGGCAGCGACGAGCCCCCTAGGAAACACAGGTAACTGGTGGYGGGAAGATACATAAGCAGCACTGCTTTCAAGAAGGAAGGCAGAGCCTAACATTCCAGAGACGCTTAAGTAGTGTCAGTCTTTTTTCCAAACTGAATTGCTGAAATTCTGATGCTCGCAAACCGTTCTTCCCTTTCTGCACACAAACTGAATTAATTCAGAAGCACAGTTTTCTTCTGTTTTGCTAAAAATGTTTTTTAGTAGTAACTCAGATTATGCCCTCTTTTTACCTGAAAGACACTGTGGACAGCTGGAAGAAAAATCGGTTCTCAATTGCTATCAAATGAATAAGTATTATTTACTAAAGCATGCTAAATAGAAGAAAACATTATTGCTATATACCCCTTCAGTAAGAGTTTAGTTCATGCTCTGGGTCTTCCAGAAAAAATACAACATTATATTTCAAAAGAAAATAAGTAGTTTGCAGAAACTTTTTTTCCCTTTGTGCAATCTTAACAAAAATAGCAGCTTGGGTTCTGACTTGTTTTCAGGAACGTGGGAGTGCATTAGAAGACCTCTGATTCTGATTTCAYAGTAAGCCTGTGTACTTCTTGTGCCATAATGGTCCCTCCAGGTTTTAAGCACTGATCATGCAAAATAGGTGTAGAAAGGCAGAGAGACAGCTTAATGGTTCAGGTGGTAGACTGACATTCAAAAGAGTTGTCTCTATATGTGTTGCCTCACCCTGATGCATTAACACACAGATTCAACTGGTCCCAGCTTGGTTCAAAGGACTGTTATAAACACTCTGGTGCTTAAGCATCAGTGATGCTAAAACAGCAGTGGGATCACAAGCAAGTTTTCCTTGGACTGGAGATTTCTGGCAGCTCTTCTGCTTTGCTTCTACTCTAAGGAATTCTCAGAGAGACTGAAACTGCATCCCAGGAAGCAAAGAGCAGGCCTGAAGGCAGCAAACTTGTGCCTTTTGTAACAGACCTGAATTTGGACTTAGTGTGAGAGCACCTTTCCTGCAGCCAGGTGTTCAGGTATTTTGGAGCAGGCCTACCAGCAGTGGGATGCTAGGAAGAGAGCAAGAAGTTTTTTGAGACTTGGGGAGTGTACTGGGTTTGTGTGGCTCTCAAGTTATTAGTAATAAATGCAATACTTAGATTGCCAATGGGCTGATGGTGACAGTTTGCATCAGCCACAGTTTTGCTGGTGACATTTTGACAAAAGTTTAGACCAGTAAATTCATTCATTTGCAAAGCCTTGAAATGAGTAAAAAAATATTAGCAGATATTCACAGGGACTAAATGCTCATTGAAAGACTATGCATGCAAAACAAATCAACAATATTAAACTGAGCTAGAATTTGTTTAACTGCTGTCCAGATTTTGAGACTTCTACTTTTGAAAAAACCCCTTCCACTGAGAAGAGTTGAGCTTTGTTTTCAGGCAAGTCACATTTAAGGTATTTTCAAAATACTCTTAACAGTGCCTTGACTGCCAGAAATGCCTGTGTGTGCCTGCACAAGCTGTTGCTTTTCACTGTTGCATGGAGAATGGTATGATGAAAACTCCGAGAAACACTTAAAACAAAACAACGCTCCTTTCAGGCTAAACTTGCAATTACCAGTTCATTCCAACGTCTGAGGTAAGCACACTTTTATACTGCTATCAGCTTTTCCTGCAGCTGAGATGGACACTGTAAGACTGAGTTCCCTGACTCCCCAGTTACAGATGGCTGTATGCCGAGAGATGCAGTCGTGAGAAACCTTAAGCTGCAGGAAGGCAGACCTTGCGAGCGTTGGAGACACTCAGCATTTAGCTGTGGGCCGCCAGGGGCCACCGCTGCAGACCCAGAGGAACAGCTGACTGCAGCGAGCGCCACGGCCAGGGCTTCCTGGGCAGTCTCCTTCCCCAGCTGGTGGCACCCAGCCTCTTCACTCCCTCCCAACCGTCTCCCGACACAGGAGGAGACAGCCCCAGATCTGAAAAGCTCTCGGCTGAAGTAGGTTTTCATATTTATCATATAGAAAAGGCATGCAGTTGTTCTGTTTTTAAAACTGTTATATGTTACTGAGCTTTGAATACTGTTACTGTAAAGATACTAGCCGTGCTTGGCCAATTAGTCTTGCTAAGCCAGGTAAATGTCAAGAGAAGGAGATTCCTTTAGCAGGAATTCCTTTCCCAATACGACCCATTTCATCATAGTAACACTTATCAAGGACCGAGGTGAATTTACTGAGGCATGGCTTTAGAAACTTGAGCACAGATAATTTGCCTAAAAAATGTGACACTTCTCCCCCTTTTTCTAAACAGGCAGCAAGTCCCCTTGCAAGAACCTCCAACTTCCATTTCRGCAAAATGATTGCTTTGTCATTGCAACCCCCAGAAAGCAGGGAAGGAATCCTTGCATGAGTCATGTATTTCTCCTGGTAAGAAATTTCTGTTTCTTAAAATGTTCTTATGATGTTAGAGCTGTGTAATAAAGGCCAGTTGGGTTTCCTGGCTTAGTCATTTAAAACAATTAAGTGAAGAAACAGGTTTGACAAGGGTTTTAACTGTCTAACTGGCTGTTAATTCATGCCCAGCAAGCAATAGGAGGGAGAGACTGGGAGAGAAAAAGCATTTATGTTATGTTGAGAAGTCTTTTCCCTTTTTTTGATAGCTAGCAGTGAGATGAATGTAAGCTCTATCTGACAGGAGAACTCATGAAAAAAAGGAGGGAAATATTTAGATTGAAAGAAGTTGTTTATGTCTGTAAGAACCATAATCACACAGCCACAGATTATTTAGAAAATAGAAGTGTGTCATATGGAAGATCCAGGGGAGCAACTCCAGGAGTCTTTGTTGGCATTGCTGCTATTTACATTATCAGATTGTACTCTCTTGTCCTGTGCTATACCTTTTGTGTAAAAATACACAGCTAAACACAAAGTGAGCTGTGATTGCACTTTACTGAATATTCAAGAGACAGCAAGTTGATGTTTATGAAAATAGCATTTACCAGTTAATATTAGAAAACCATTGCCCTTTTTTTTTTTTTTTTTTTTTCTCCAAATTAAATGATGGTCTCTTTGGAAGATTGTTTGAATAAAACATGCAGAAAACCTAGCACTATTACGCTGTAGCAAGGAATACTGAAATTTTTCATCCAGGAAAGAAAAATTTGAATCTTTCTTCAAAGACCTAAGTGTAAAATAACAGAGACTGCAGAGGCAGTAACTAGGCCTGAGCATCAAATAGAAGTTTTCTTCTGCACAAGGCACCTTTGCCCTTTTGACATGCTTTTTTTCAAGTATTATAGGCATCAGGTTTGCAGTGTAGTAAATGAGACAGCATTGTCAGACACTGTTCCAAATAATATTATAAACATACTGCAAATTTCCAGGGGGTTGCACTGAGTTGTTTTAAAGTGTATGTTAGAAATTTTTTTTTTAAGTAATCTAATTGTGTGTGATATCAAAGATACAGGAGAAGAAACTGAAAAATCTTTTAGCACTCACAATCATAAAAACAAAATAAATGTTTATCAGGAGATTACTAACAATCACCACATTTTGTCCAGTTGCTTTTGCTAGAGCCATCAAACTGCCTGTATAGGTGCTAGGATGAGAGTAATCACCATGGTGAAGAAGGCTGCATCTTTGGCTTGAAACCTTTAAAATAAAAACATTAGTTGGTCTTTCACCAGGCTAGAGCTTTCTGGTTTGGCTGGCAGTGTTGCATGTTTTTGTTGTTGTTTACACTCAAAAAATTCTTTCTAATTGAAGCTTGTTGAGAAACAAGATAAAAATGGGAGGAGGACTGCTTCTGTGTAAGGAACGGTAATTAGAATAGTGTGTGGTTGCCCAAAACTGTCTGCTGGATAGGTAAGGGTTATATTGATGCATTTCACTTTTGCAGAATACTTGTTTATTGTGAAATAATTTATCCATGGAATATGATGCTTGGCAAAGTCCTGCTGGGTATTAAATCATCCAATATCTTAGAGAAGAAATAAGCAGCCACTCTGTAATATCCTTATGTCTAGAACACAAAAATAATCGTATGTTAGGATCATTTTTTAGTAGCAAAGTAAGTATACTATATACACAAGGACAGTGATTCTCAAAGAAACAGAATCATTTGAATCCTAAAACATTTTTAAAATTACAGTAACTATATTAAAAACTTGTTAAAAGAACTGCTGAGACTAATCCTACCAGGTAAGCATAAAAATTAATTTATATTCCCAATACTGCTTAATAAATACATTGGGACTAAATCATCCCAGTCTGTTCAGTCTATTAGTATATCTCATAGCCTTTCCATGCCTCAAATTCTATCGTTGTTGCTCTTGCACTTTTGAAACTGTGTATTTGTTTTCACTCCTGCTTCTTTTAGCCATCTGTTGAGGCACTACATTGCCTTTTTACAATTTCTAATTTCCCTTGTAACCTTCTGTGGAATGCCTTGAAATTAAGTAATTTCAACCACTCTTTCAAGACAAGAATTTGTTGATACAGAATCAGAGAATCACAGAGAAGTCTGGGTTGGAAGGGACCCATGGTTAAGGAATTCTGAAGAACTGGACAGAGATGCTTTTCCTCTACAAGGGTGGTTTGGACTTACTAACGTTTTAGACTCTAGAGCATATTACATTCATTTAGTTGAAAAAAAAAAAGTTTCACTGATCTGTCATTTCCAGAAAGAGTAGGATGCTACTCTACAAGTATGATTCCCTTGATGCCTCCTGGAAAACCCAAATTAAACAAATGTCTTTCCTCACAGGTAGTGAATATATGGCTTACAAGGTTTTTATTGTATCTACCAGCACAGAAGTCAAGAAAGAAGATGACACTTCTTATCCAGCCCAAAGCAGCCAGCCAGTAGTAGCGACTTCATCAGCAAAACATGTAAGTCCGTAGCAAGAACTACCAAGTCACTTAAGCTTTATAAATTGTATTGGTTCAAGCAAAGATTTAACAAGTGCCTATGTACACAGTGAAAAATAACAGGCCCAATTCCTGAGTCAGTGTAACTCATGGGCCTTTTAGTTGGATCATTTGAAAAGTCAATAGTGTATATCATGTACCTCATACAATTGGCCTTGGCCGATCGATCCAGCCTGTCCAGATCCCTCTGTAGAGCCTTTCTACCCTCAAGCAGATCAACACTCCTGCGCAACTTGGTGTCATCTGCAAACTTACTGAGGGAGCACTCGATCCCCTCGTCCAGATCATTGATAAAGGTATTAAACAGAACTGGCCCCAATACTAAGCCCTGGGGAACGCCACTTGTGACCGGCCACCAACTGGATTGAACTCCATTCACCACAACTCTCTGGGCCCGGCCATCTGGCCAGTTTTTTACCCAGTGAAGAGTATGCCTGTCCAAGCCATAAGCAGCCAGTTTCTCCAGGAGAGTGCTGTAAGAAACCGTGTCAAAGGCTTTACTAAAGTCTAGGTAGACAACATCCGCAGCCTTTCCCTCATGCACTAAGCGGGTCACCTTGTCATAGAAGGAGATCAGATTAGTCAAGCAGGACCTGCCCTTCATAAACCCATGCTGACTGGGCCTGATCACCTGGTTGTCCTGTACGTGCCATGTGATGGCACTCAAGATGATCTACTCCATAACCTTTCCTGGCACCGAGGTCAGACTAACAGGCCTGTAGTTCCCCAGATCCTCTTTCCAGCCCTTCTTGTAGATGGGCGTCACATTTGCTAACCTCCAGTCAGCTGGGACCTCCCCGGTTAGCCAGGACTGCTGATAAATGATTGAAAGTGGCTTGGTGAGCACTTCCGCCAGCTCCCTCAGTGCCCTTGGGTGGATCCCATCCGGCCCCATAGACTTATGTGTGTCTAAGTGGTGTAGCAGGTCGCTAACCATTTCCCCTTGGATTATAGGGGCTTCATTCTGCTCCCAGGTACCTGGAAAACAACTGGTCTCACTGTTAAAGACTGAGGCAAAGGCGGCATTAAGTACCTCAGCCTTTTCCTCATCCTCGTGTCCAAAGGGCGGCAACAAAGCTGGTGAAGGGTCTAGAGAACAAGTCTTATGAGGAGTGGCTGAGGGAACTGGGGTTGTTTAGCCTGGAGAAAAGGAGGCTCAGGGGGGACCTTACTGCTCTCTACAACTACCTGAAAGGAGGTTGTAGCGAGGTGGGTGTTGGTCTCTTTTCCCAAGTAATGAGTGATAGGATGAGAGGAAATGGCCTCAGGTTGTGCCAGGGGAGGTTTAGATTGGATATTAGGGAAAATTTCTTCATCAAAAGGGTTGTCAAGCATTGGAACAGGCTGCCCAGGGAAGTGGTTGAGTCACCATCCCTGGAGGTATTTAAAAGACGTGTAGGTGTGGTGCTTAGGGACATGGTTTAGTGGTGGACTTGGCAGTGCTAGGTTAACGGTTGGACTTGATCTTAGAGGTCTTTTCCAACCTAAACGATTCTATGATTCTATGTAGTTGTCCAACTACATGTAAATATTTTACAGAATCAATTAAATAACTCACTTGCTAACATCAGTTTTGAAAACAAGGCAGCAATTCTGAAAATGAAATTTGCTTTCTATAGTGTCTAGTCTTCTGCTTGCTTCATCAAAAGCCATTCAAATTGTTCTACCGCCAGGCTTACTAACCTATTTCAAATTCCACTGGAATAATTCTTTATTGCAGCAAAATTGCTCCAACAACTGATATTATTGACTATTAAATATTTTTTAGCTACAGAGAAGGAGCTAAAAAAGTAAGATCTGTGTTTTTTGTTAAAGAAAATACCTTGTTGAAAGCTATAATAACCACAATACAAGACAAATATAAATACAAATATAAGCCAACAAAAAATAAAAAGGGATTTACGAAATTCCAAATTTTTTCAACCTTAGAGGTTAATTAGTAGCATAACTAATGTAATCTTAAGGTAAGTCACTCTTCAATGAGTCTTACAGACGCAGATGATTTGCATAGTCAGTGAAGGCTATTTGTCTCTATTTCATTATTCGTAATTAGGACAAAGTGCTTTCAAATCCATAAGCCTTCTTCCTTTGTAACAAAACAAAAAAAGTACACAGTAAGTGTTGTTAGGCACTTTGTTTTCTGTATGGGTAATATTTTGAAGTTTCATGTATTTCCTAAGTTTTAAGAACTAAAATTGTGATAACTCAGTCTGAACTTCTACACAGCATTAACCATAGGCTACAACATGGTAAATCCTTAACAAAGCTTGCTAATGTGTTATAAATAAAATGAAGTTGTTTCAGAAACGTATCCAAACTTGATGTGTAAATTTCAGGGCAATGGGAAATCCACCAGATCTTTAGTTACTTGCATAGTTATTGTAGTTAGTTTTCACTTTTGTTGTTGTTTTTTTTTAAACTGCGTTAATTTCCAAATTGGATTTCAGTTTGTCAGTGGCCTTCTGCATATTAAAAGCTCTCAATTAATACAGGTTTTCTCCTTAGGCTGCTATCAGCACTTAGGTTACCTTTTACTTTTGTCCTCCTCTTAATAAATAAACATAGAGCTTTTTCAGGCTTCTCCAAAGTAAGGCATTCGGAACCTGTATAAGTTTTAAATATTCTTCCTAAAACCTGAACACTTGAACTGCATGATGTATGCTAACACTGATGAACAGTTCCATTTTTGGGGTGTTGTAAATGTAAATTCACAGTAAATTTCTTCTGTAAATTAAGGCCATTTACGCCTTCTGATGGGTGAGTGGCGAGACTAGATCCCTACAGAATCAAATGATAATTCTGTTGAGAACCGCGTATCAAATCTGTCACTTGTAATCTATTTAGCAGGTGCTGTAATTGCACCTATTCTTTAACCGCAACAAGGCCTGTGATAGACGTAAGAACTCTGATAGAAGTCTTAGTATATTGAACCCATCTTTATGGATAAATACATACATTTGTCAAAAGTACTTTGAATTCACTTGAAAAGATTCAGTTTTCAATTTACAAAAAAATCCTAATCAGAATTGGATGTCTTTCCTATATAATTTCTTACTTTGAAAACTGGACTTCAGTCAATTACTTCTTGTAAAATAAGTCAAAGAGGAGGAAGTTTCTTCCCAAGCAGCACGGGGGCAGCATGCTTGGAAGTATTAGTTGTATCTAGCCAGTTTAATATCTGTTCTTGGCTGTTATGTAGCAACATAACTAATGTAATGTTATGTAGCAACATAACCTAATTATGTTAGGTGCTTGCTAGTAACAGAATTTATGGCTGGGAGATTGTAACAGCTGATCAAACAGATGGAAAAGTTGTAATTCAGGCAATGAACAAAAAGAATGCTCATACCAAGCAAGTCAGAAATTAGTTCCTCACATGACATGTGCAGGTATTTGGGGGAAAAACACTTCCCACTAGATCCCTGGTTTGCTGAGGAGGAACAAGGGTTAGTAAAAACATAAACCCCTTGCTATTTAGCAACGCTATGCTATTAATTACAGCAAATGGAGCATTCATTACAAGGAACAAGGAATTACTTTCAGTTACTGGCACTGAAAATACAAAAACCTTACTTTCTGTACTGAAAGCAATAAAATTTAAAAGCGGTAGCTTGTAAGATTATTGTTATCGTAAAGCTTCCTTCAAACTAATCAATTCAAACAAATTATAGTACCTCTTTAGAAGTAACAAGCTTCAGCTTATGATTTATTTTTAATTATTTTAAAGTAGTTCAGACGGAGGATTTAAAAGAAAAATCTTCAACCAGATTGAATAATTTCACATAAAACCTAAACATAAGTAAGTCTTTTAAAGTTTCCTAGAGTCCAGATATAAATCACTTACTGTTAAATGTAAGCAAACTGAAACAGGAATTTTCATACACAAAAATACATTTTCAGTTGAGTTAGTGATATAATCAGAATGATTAAATTCTGTACATCACAATTGTTTAAGACTAGGTTCAAATGACAAAAATCTCAGGAAAACAATGGTATCAGGCAGTTCTGTCATTTTTAAGCCCGAGCAATGCATGAGTCTTAACACTATAAACCMCTTGATCCATGGTACCCTATCGCTAAGATCCTGCCAAAAGGAGCAATGTCAGGAATAATTCAGCTCCTAAGCCAATTGCAGTGGAAAGCAGGGATCATATCAAGACCAATTTGGAGCAGATTAATGAAAAAAAGCTTAATGAACCACGTACCCCTAAAAGAATGCTTGTAAAATCCATCCCTAATGAGGGTGGGGAGATAGAAAAGATTGTGAGAAACAAGTCAGGACCATTAACCTTGGGGTATTACGAGATCCTTGAGAGTCTAATTCTTGTCACAAGGTCAAGCTTTTACAAAGCAATTATTAAGGATCTCCATAGTATCAACGTACAGACACACACACATACTCAAAGCCTTTTAACCTCAGGGATTCTGGACTCATTTCCCTTCTCCTTACTAATCACTTTTTTTTTTCTTTCCTGCTTTCCTTGTTCATAAAGGTACATGTTATAGTACCTATACAGATGATGTATCTCCTGGCTTGTGCAAGCGATCTAATTGTACTAGTCAGTGCCCAAACAAAAGAGGAGAACCAAGGTTTTATTTATTATTTCACTTCTGCCTTTCTCTCAGCTTGATTTGTGTGCCTCTCTGTTGGAATGAAGAAAGAAAGGAAAATTCTTATCTCTGCCATACTGGGCCTGCTGTTCTAATTTTAATCTTGAATGAGGACTGGTTGGCATTAGCGCCCACTGCCAATTTGAATTTTTCCAAAGTACAAGAAAATAGTCTGCCATGAGTGATCAACTTCAACCAATTTATTAGCCCTATCTTCTTCTGAAGAATATATATATATATATGGTTATATATGGAAAGTAGAATATATATATATGGATATATATGGAAAGTAGAATGCTGGATAAAAAGAGAAAAATATAATCTTAATTTAAAGCCTATAGTGTGACAGTGAAGTCTGAGATGACTAATACTGTAATTTCTGCTCGTGCAGCTAAGGTATAGAATTTTATAAATCTCATTATGGAGTTGCAGAGCTCAGCTAACAGTTTGACGGCTAGATTGTGCTGCTGTCAGTTCATCAGTGTGTAGGCATTCTCATTAAAATCACTGCGAGCAAATAAGCTAAAAAGTGATGCACTTAGGAGTAGCAGAGTCTGTCCTTTCATTGAGATGAATAGGAATTCTTCCTGGGCAACAACTCTGGGATTTGCTCTGGTCACATGGGCCACTTCAATGGAAGTGAAATCATACCAGCCAGTATGTTAACTTCTCTGCAGAGTGAAACACAGAGTTAAGTATTGGACAGTGTAGGAAGAAACATTTGTTTTGCGTAAATACATTCTTATACATGGCCAACTGCGAAAATGAGTAGTATAAAGCAAGAAAAATAAAGCAAGAGTTTCTTGGTAAATACTGTCTGTGCAATACTGTATCAACTTAATTTGATTATTTCCTTTCTCAGAAGCCACTGTTGTATACTGAAATTTATTTTATTTTCAGATTGGAACACAGTCAGTGTGATCACATATATAACTCTTTAAATGTTGAAATGTTAAGGACCAGCTACAACTACCTGGGCTGTAGAGTTCTACTGTTTTAAATCTGGGCTGATGGATTTTTTTCTCCAAAGACAGCTTCTCTAATTCCACTTTCATTTCTGTGTAGTATGAGGACCTGGAGTACTTTTTCTGCCGATTCTTTGCAACAACCACATCACTGTTATCTCCTCACTGTTTCCTTCTGCTTAAAAACGAAAAATGTGTAAGTAAACTAAAGGTACAGAACACTTTCTGCCAATTTTTGTACTCTGAAGCTTTCATTTTCCCCAGCAGCACTACATCTTACCATCAAAGCAATACAATAATTAGTGATTAGGTCAGCAAGAATCCTGAATTCATATGTATCAGTATGTTAAGTTTAGAACATACTGTGAGCTGTYGAAAAGCTTAGATCCTTTCATTTACTTACAAGTAGCATCCCAGCTCTGAATGTTCTGGAAAGATAAAATCTGAATTGAAATCGAAGACCAACCAAATCTGTAAATACAAAACACAGCTGAAAGAGTTGAGCAGATTTATATTTTACAATCTGAATTTTACCACCAAGAATGATGGTGCATTCTCGGAAGTACATGTTTCAGCATCGAACCACAAATTCTAACTAATTCCATTCCCAAGAAAACAGTCACAATGGAAGATTGTACTCCTGAAAGCTCTGTTATCTTTCTTGATTTGCATCTCTGTAGCCTTCTGCACAAAGGAAGGAATCAAAGGAGAAATTCATACTGAGGCAATTCTATGAGACAGAGGCTTAAATGAGGCAGGAATAAAGAATTCATAAAGCCACATTACCTTCTCTGTATGCCTCAGTGGTTTGTGATTATTGCAACTATCAAGGAAGCTGGACAGGTAAGAAATGAAATCTTTTTATTTAACACAGCACGTATTTCTCTTGGGTATCATCTCTAATGATGTTGGACATAGCTGATAGGATGAACACTGTGATTCAGCTTTCAAAAATTTAACAAAGGACTTCTTATGTTCAGGATGTGAAGAAGTTCCCCTTATATCTTTAGGAAGTTAAAATACAGTATTATGTTAACAGTCTTAGCTGCTCTGAGCCAAGCAGTCAAGCCTTAATTGTATCCACAAGTACTCATGGATGTAAGCTGTGAAATATAAGTTTGAATATCTGCTTCAGTTTAATTCTTTTAATAATGACTGACCCAATTCTTGAATTAGTCATCATGTTTTAATATATTGAAATATTGTGCAGTATTTCAGTGGAATACTGGAATAGCAAGGTGAAGATTTTTTCAAATTTTTTAATAAAAATGTTGGGGTTTTGAAGAGTATACAAATACAAAATGTCAAAAATTTCAAATCTCAAATGCAGATTTTTTTCTTTTTTCATGAGAAAGATAGCAGAAGCTGACATGCTGGAAGGCTTTTAAACACTTGCAAACATAAAGGAGAGGAGAAATCTTCAAAAAGAATTCTATAACAGGTCTCATCTCTTTATGAATGATACCTGCCTGCTGTGACAGTTTGTTTACAGCTGTCTATATAAATCTCATACAGATTTTTAGCAGTATCCTCTAAATTTGCATTAATACTAATCTAGCCTCAGAAATTTTAAACAAAATATTATTATAATTCTATTGGAAGTAGATTACCATCTTGCAAATAACGTATTATTGTTGCTTATCCTCAAGCTGTGAAATGTTCTTTTGTCATAAAGGAATCATCTTGTCATACTGGAAGGACTGTCACGTGCATTTTTCAGTGCCACAGCAGTTGAATCTTCAGTAATAATACTCAGAAAAAAATCAGTATTTTTGTATGGCTCACATTTGTAACCTGCAAAAAACTGAAACAATACTGGGCATCAAAAATGACTAAGGGAAGATTTAATAA
Source organism: Phoebastria nigripes (assembly GCA_035582835.1). Classification (NCBI taxonomy): domain Eukaryota; kingdom Metazoa; phylum Chordata; class Aves; order Procellariiformes; family Diomedeidae; genus Phoebastria; species Phoebastria nigripes. The sequence continues at coordinate 103,826 of JAYKAV010003469.1, read as the reverse complement.
AAGGGTACAAAATGCTCTAAGACTAATGCTATGAAAAGTCTTAAAAGAGCAGTAACACAGGTACTATTGATAACAAACCAAAAAAGCCCCGGCACTGCCAGAAATAGCAAAGGGCCAAAGTCTTCAGGTCACGATTGGATCTAAAGTTCATGAATAGTTTCAGTATGTTGGTTCATTCCATTAGAAAGATGGAAAGTTAGAAAGATGAGAGTTCAGTTATTACCAAGTTCAGATATGAATGGAAATGATATGCTCCCCATATATTTCAAAAAGTTACGTTAAAATAGGCCCTTGACTCAGAAACGGAACTATCAATACAATGAATAACATACCTGTATATATCTGTTCCCAGTAGCTGCAACTCACTTAGGTGCTTTGGCCATTAATTCTAACTAGGGTTCTACTAAACCTTGAAGATGGAGGCAGGGCATTCTGACTGCAAAGCACTATTCACCAGACCTTTCCTACCCCAGGAACCAGTGAGCGAGTACCAGAATATTTAGGTAAATCGTTTCCTGCAAACCATTTCGTAGTAGAGCTGGAGTATCTGAATTAAATGAACAAAAAGTATGTTGTCATTTAAATCCAGAGTACTGTCACATTTTAATGAAAGCAGCGACTCCTCATAAGCTGTATGGGAAGCTCTTGTCTTGGGGATAGGCATTTTACACAGCAGTGTAACATCTCAAACCTTACCGTAAGAGGGAGTTAAAGCTCATTTAAGTAATATTTATCCTGTATAACCAAATGGCCTCTAATGAAACTTTAATATTTTTTTTTCTTTACAAACACAATCAACATAGTGCAAGGTGAAAGTTTTAAGTCTGTTTTAGTCAGTGCCTGTCACTGTGACCAGAACCCCCAATTGTTGAAAGCTCACCAATCTATCTGAAGTACTGTAAAGCATTATGAGCAGGGCTGTGGTCCACCCGGCCTGCTATCAAACACTCTGAATATGGAATAATGAGGTGGATGAAGGCAAAAGATTATTGTCCTCCCTTGCCTCGACATCCTGAATGTAAAAGAAAAAACAGAACTGGCATTCAACTCCTGCATTTATCCTCCCCCCCGACTTCTGTGAGAATTGTGCTGTGAATAACACACATGCGTGCAAATCTGAGTAGTATGAAGCATGTCAGTATGAATCCTGATGACCTTTTCCATGGTCATCCTTTCCATGTTTAAATAGCTTTTATGAAATATATTGCCATTGACTTTAAATGCTTATGTAAAATCTGAGCAAAAGAGTAGGTTGGGATTTAATGCTCACATGATACTTCTTGAGGATAAATTCTTCTCCTGGCAAGTAACTAAATAAAATTTGATCCTGTTGATGGTTTGATTGCTAAAATAACATTATAAATATTGTCCCAAGAAAGACTTGTAGGAAATACTGCTTAGTCTCAGGTTTTTTCCTGTCCAGAAATATTTGGGATCTCTTTATTAAAAAATCATATGTATTATCTAAAAAATATAATTATGGAAATGAAGCAGGTAAAAATAGAGATTGGCTGAATCCTAAAAACAAAGCAGAGCGAAAGCTGGGTAGGGTCACATCTCACAGAACAAGGTAATACTATGACTCTTTTCCCAAATCTCAAACAGAAAAGACACTGAAGAAAAAGCAAATGAGCAACAACTTCAAGATATATCTAACCCAATGAGGCTGTCCTAAATGATGTGTTGTTTAAGCCTAAACCAAATCCTTTCCATGGAATTATGGGATGGGAGATAGGACAACAATTCCATGTACATAAATGATCCATATATCAATATATGGAAATATATTCAATATATATACGTATATTGATACCGATAATATGGAAACTAGTATACAGAGGTTTTATCACAGTAAGCTTGATACCTGACATCTCAGTGCAAGTCTGCATGGAATCATTCAGTTCATTTTAATGTAGAATATGTCCCTTAGGGGACATAAACAGCAAAGGCAGTTATTTACCTCTATGGCATAGCCAGAGGTACATTTATCAAAATGTTTCCAGAGAGCCCATGTGCATCCTCCCTCAAAATATCTAAGAGCCTAAGGAGAAACAAAACCATTCTGAAAGGAATCTGGAGAAGTAAATGAAACGAAGTAAAAGCAAAGTAAAAATTGGCTTGCCTATCTAGTTAACATAGATACTTCCAGCTTCTCTGCTGAGTATAAAGTGGAATTCTCTCCAAATTAAAAATTTATTTAGTCACTAAGTACAGCTGGAACAGCCATTTTGAGAAAGCTGGTTTTCATTTTGCCAGTCTCTTCTAACTTTGTACCATCTTGCAGAAGTCTTGAACTTAAATTTATACCACAAATAATATTTCTGCTCTACAAATCATGTCACTTGAACATCAAAGTGCCTAATCTGAGCAAAGAAGTGCCACGAAGATGGAATGTACATGTCCCAAATTCTGGGCTTGAACAGGAGCAATGTAGAATGCTTAGGGTTATTACATCTATTCACCCATAGCAAAATCATATAGTCATATGCTGCTTGCTGACATGTCCATAGATGGTAAATACAGCTGATGTGGAACAAATCTTTTGCTTGAACATTTAGGAATATTTGCCACGCCAGTGCATCCCAAGATTGCATTAAGGCTGGGTCTCATAATCCCACTGCAAAACAAAACCAAAGTTATTCTATTTGTATGTTCATTTTGTTAATTTGAATGCCTGTCCATTTTGATACATTGTAAAATGAAAATCTGTCAAGAACTAATAAAATGCCTGAGTACTACAAAACTATGATTTCATTCATATTTGGTTCTAATTGTGAGAGTTACATGCATAGAAATACATGAGGTCAGACTTATAGTTCAGCCATACTGGTATGAATGCGGAGAATCTGTCTGTTACTATAGTTTTAAGGTGACTGTTTCCTGATAATCTAAGAAGAAGAATAAATTTTTATTTTCAGAAACTTAAGTTATTTTACCAAAGTATAAATTAACAGCGAACTATTTTGTAATGCAAGGGTCAGGTAGATGGATCTTAAAACTTAACAGGGTGATAACCTATTTTCTGAAAACTGAGTACATTCAAGTAACTAAATACAGAAATATTAATGATCAAGCAAGTTCTTTACTTTCCTCAGTTTTTCAGGGCTCTTTGTAATGCTGAGGATCTCTTTTGTGTGTGTTATTCTATTTGTGCATGTGTTCTAAAGTCACATGTTTTTCCCTAAAATTCAGGTCTGTATCAACACCTTTCTGTACAAGCTAAACTGGAAATTGAAAATTTAACTCAGTGTGTGCTATTGTGTCTGTGAATCTGTAATTTTATCTGTATTACACTATTTCATCTTTTACTTTTCAGTTCATTTGCTGGATGCTTACGTGAGTTGTGACAAAGCTGAATGAAAAAGGGTATGAAACATAATGTTTTTAAAAACATGTACTTGATATCTATTAACTATTTTTTGACAACATCAAATGCCACTCCAAAATTCTGTAGCAGATGTTGTGGAAAGTAACAGTGGCTTCTGCAGAAAACCCGTGTCTGCAGAAAACAGACTTGTGTGAAAGCCGTCGGTGCCGGGTTCCAACAACTGGCCGCTGCGGTGGAGCTGCTTCTGTGTCACAGCTGAGGGCAGTCACTGGTGGCTACAACAAAAGCCTGTGAGAGTATGAGTTAACAAGGTCACTCGGAGCAAGGACCTCACTGCAAGGACGTATCTTTGTCAGGACAATAAAATTCAACTTGCAGTTATATTTGGGATGCTGTTCTACAGCTGTCCGTTTCCTCTCATGCAGTTCAACTGTGAGTAATAGTGTTTGATTAAAATGTTATTCCACAGGACCKGTGTCACTTGTTTCAAAAATCACAGTGAAATATTTCAGAGCACAGCTACAGGTTACCATTGTAGAAAGCCTCATTCCATGGTACTCATTGCAAGGCTTGCAAAGGGAGGCTGGAGAACGATGTAGGTTTTTTCCTGTTCTCCTTCACCCTCACTCCTCTGCCTCATGTCATTGCCCCAGGTCTGCACTACTGCTTCCAAACCAAGTATTTCTGACAGAAAAGGAGAGCATGCACTCGTACTGCTTCTCCAGTTCTGTCACTCTGCCTTGAATAATTTTTGAAACGGACATACAGCTACAACCATCCTGGAAGGAGTGGTGTAAGTCTCTTGGAGAAATAAGGTCTTAAAAGGCAGAAAGAACTCTGCTATTTTAGGTGTGTGACAGCAGCTTGTCCTGGCGTACCTACAGCACTTGCTGCCTTCTGCAGGAGCTGAGCTTAGTGATGTTCGCACAGGGAGAAAACGTGCAGGAAAATTGGCAGAAGTCAGAAGGACACCACACTTCACTGGGGCGTAACTTATTTTAATACACTGTAATTTAAATACAATGCTAATAAATTTGGAGATAGAAAAGTGTAACAATAATTTGTATTATGGTTAACTTTATGCTTTCTATTAGCACGAGAGCTGGCCCAGTTAAAATCAGTTGATACAAAAACTAACAGAAGCCAGACAGCACCAAGAAATTTCCAAATGTGACTGTGTATGACCCATACAAACTAGGGCAAACATTGCAGAGGCAACGAGACTAACGGTAACAGCCCAAGAAAGAACTGCAAAGTTGTCTTCTGTGCATTTTTACGCATTTACTTTACGCATAACTCTGCCGGTAAACTCCTTTGCATCGCAACCATTCCGTTTTCAAATAGTTCAATTTGACTTCAGATGACAACTGAAAATGCGTCAGCCTGGGAACCGCTACGCCCAGTACCCGCGTTCAGAGAGCACGGCCGGCCTTCGCCCGCGCGGCAGCTGCAGACCTGCCGGCGGCCTCGACGCTGCCCCGCCCGCTCCCGCGCCCGCTCCCCCTCGCCCCGCCGGCCAGCGCCCGCCCGCGTGCCCTGCCATCTGCGCCTGCGCCGCCCGCCCCGGCCGGCCGCGAAAGCGAGCTTCTTCCTCCCCTTCCCTCCCCTCCTCCCCGGAGGAGCGGGCGCGGCGGGCACCCCCCA
>JAYKAV010003469.1:65279-98751 GCA_035582835.1 Phoebastria nigripes | reverse complement strand
GGGAGGGCGGTGCGCGGCTGCCGGTTAACGGCTTGGCGGGGCGCTAATCCATCTCGGCCCTTAGGTACCGCGTTGTAACCGAGAGCGAGGGGAAGGTGTGGGCGGAGGAGGGGGCACGGCAGGGCGGGATGCCGCGCCTCATCCCCTTCTGCCTTGTCTCACAGGGCAAAACCTCGGCTTGGGGTCGCTGATGTAGTTTTACTGCAACGCACAGGCTGCATACAAGGAGAAAAGTGGGTCAGCTACAACAGAGAAGATAAGCTGTGCGTCTGGGTTTTTCGTGGAAGATGGCAGGTACACTGGTGTAGTACAGCTAGGCAAGTGTTCCCCCGTAATGTTACTGTACTGCACGTGCGGCTCCTAAATAAACTCAAGAGGAGGCATGACTGGTGAGGAATCCATAGACTGCAGCCAAAATTAAGCAACAGATCTTTAAAATAGAGCAAATTTTATTGCATGAAATAATAATGGGGAGTGATAAGGGCAGAGATCCTTGTTGGAAGTGCTGCTGCATCTCTACCAAGTGGAAGGAGACGAATTACCATTGCTGCGTATGGCCAGGGGAAAAGCTGGCCTGCCAGGAAAGGGATACTGCAACCTACGGACTCTTACAAGTGTGGTACCATCCTGATTAGCTGTACACTTGAAATTGGTCACCATAAAAAAGACTAAGAACTCACGATAGCAGCAATAACAGGACAGTGAAGATGACCTGCAGTTATGCGGTGAAAATGCAAATTTCAGTACAAGGATTATGCAAACTGGCAGAGTAAGAAAGTACACAGTCACCTTTATTTAAAAAATAGTGTTTCTACCACTCAAGCTTGGTAAGAAAAAACTTGATGGCATCAATCAAGTACACTCTAGAGCAGTAATGATTCCCAAATACAAAAGGGCATGAGACGTGCACTGGGATGGAGAGGATGCTTTTGTTGCTGTCTCATGTAGACCGTGACCACATTAGCAGTCAAGACTGCATTGGTGTCCTGATAAGCATCACTTTGGACTGAATTACTTGCCAGTGAATGTAGGTGCTAATTAAAGTATGGAACCTTTTTTTTTTTTTTCAGGTTAAGCCATTAAATATTAGTTTCATTGTTTAACAAATKCATAGCTGGAACATGCAGAAAGACTGAATAGTCTCTTGAAGAAATGAGTAGTTGTATACTTTTTATGGCAAAGAGAACTGAGGCATGCTAGACATTTCAGCAAAGTATATTAATACCAATTGTTCAATATACAAGGATGGCATTCACATTGTTGACTTGTGTAATCATAAACAAAAGTACACTGAAGGTCTCTTAAAAAAGAATCAAGTCAGTTGCACAGTCAGTTTATCAAACTAGTGAACAGTGGGAATTGCATTTTTCATTCTGGTTTTAAGAGAACTTCCTCATGAAGTGCAGTTTCAGGTATGCAATGGTAAGGAATATTACTGACATGCACGCAAGTGCCAGATGGTTCTGCCACAGGCCCCAGCTACTCACATCAATGCCTTGATTTTTCAGATACTCATCTCCACTACACCACCTACAGATAAATACACATACATTTATAAACTTAGTCAGTTTGAAGTATCTAGGAAGATCCCTAGAAGTTGTAGTGTGATTTCATGTCTATAGTAGGCCAGGCAAACACCAGCTATATGTTACTATTTTATTTTCTATTTGTAAATTTGTTTTTCTTGTAGCTACAATCAGTTTCCTGTAGGAAGCTGAAATTGATTTTGTGAGGCTGTGTAATTGTAGTGTGTGTGGATGTGCTTCAGTAAACGCAGTTTAAAGAAAAGTGAGAAGCATAATGCCAGATATTTCTAGTGTTATAAATACTAAATATGACAATAAGCAGAATGTTTTCTGCAGGCAGAATGCAAAAACCCAGTCAAAACTTCATTTTCCATATAAAAACTCACAGATGCTGCTGGTCATCAATGAGTATCTCACAAACAGACTAATGCTCTAGGACTTCGTAAGTTACTGGTGGTGGGATTCATTTTAATGTACCAAAATACTTACGGCAGGCTTATCTGTCGATAGTTATTGTTGCTGATTAAATTTGTGTTGTTACTGCTGCTGCAAAAGTTCAGACCAGTCAATTCATTGATTTGTAAAGCCTTTTAAAATAAAAGAAACAATGACAACAGAAATTAGTAGGTAAAGGAATGATACATTAACAAGATGAGATATAATTCAATTCAAATTTATTCTAAAAATGTGATGGTATCACTATTTATTATGTTGGCCAAATCCCCATTTTTTAACCGAGCAGTACGGTTCTTTTTCTTTTAAGAGAGGAATGTATGCAGTCCACACCCTGTAATGCACGCGCCTCATCGGGCTTTAACACCTCCCCCAGGCTAGACTATTTCTGCACAGGCATATTAAAGCCCAAATTTCTCTGTGAAACATCACCCTGGCTTAAATTATCCAAAATTAGGAGAAAAGTTTTAGCTTGACAAGTTTTTGTTTGATTGATGGAAAAGAGAAGAATTGTTTTTTAGGGATAATGTTGTTCTTTACTCTGTATCATTTTTGTCCAACTGCATTCCAGTGGATGTAGTTGTTTAGTGTCTCTCTCATATGAGGTGTTTCCAAGTTACAGAAATGAGCTTTTCTAAACAGCAGTGGGTGCTGGTTGATGAGAAGCCTTTCTTGTTGCAAGATACCACACTATGTTCTGAGGTTGCTGTATTTAATTAGCTTACCTTTTGCTCATTAGCCCATAAAGTTTGGATTTTTCTTTATCATGAGTAAAGACATTCCTTTCTAGCAAATATTTTCCAAGTCTGTACACAGGAAAATACAGCACTTACTGTCATTCCGTATTGAGGGATGCTAAAATATTTGAGCCAGGAGAGCCAGGACACGATGCTTGTGAGATTGACCAGCAACCCAGAGAAAATCTAGAGGCAAGGATTACAAAAAAGCCACAACAACAACAAAAAACCAAATTATAAATTACATGCTGTTACTATGTGTTCTTCTCTAGCTCTTGACTGCTTCTTCAGATTAAAAACAAGTGGGAAGGCATTTCCAGAGGAAGAAACTCTTCCAGTGGAAGAACAGGGGAGAGTGAAGGAATCATTTCTGTTACCCAGCTTTGGCCCATAACCCATGTGGTCCTTCTCCTGCAATGAGTAACGGGGAATGCTTTCACCCATGCATTAAGCTCAGATGCTTCCTGTCTGTGGGTCCCACGTGGGTTCACATGAACTGCTGTTACTCAGGTGTGTGGAGCTGCTGGAGGTTTTGCTTGTGTGCCCTGAGTCCGAGGCAACGTGGATTTTGGCTGTTGGTTCGGCGCTGCCTCATTGTTTATGGTGCCTGTCTTCTAACTGTAGCTGTTTGTGTGTTGTCCAGTTCTAACATGCCCAATAGTTGGCTCTGCAGCTGAGGAGGGCAACTACGGTAGTGGTCTCAGAGAGCAGAAGGCTGCAGGTCATGTCCTCAGCCAGCCAAATTTGTCTTTGGCAAAGCTAAAGGGGAGTGAACAAAATGTAGCTCTAGGCCACTTACCTGCTTTCCAGGCAGTACGCTGGCTGCCAGAGCCACATAGAAGAGGGCAGAGGAACCACTCTCCCTCCCTCCCCCTCACACCCAGCCCCCTGGCCCCCCCGGTTCCTGTTAGTTAAAAGGACAAATCAGAATATTTGACCCCACAGTATCAGAATATTCAAATCAGGATATTCAACATGCTCGACCCCACCGTCTTTTTGCAGAATTCAGCTGAACGCTGTGCTGGTAGGATTTCTAGATTTCAGCATTTCTAGGATTTCAGGATTCAGTCTATAAAACTGGATAATGCTACTCACAATCATAAAAACAAATGCGATAGTCATGAGCAGGTTTGCTACAGCGACCACGCTCTGTCCTGCTGCAATGGCTAGTGCCATAGAAGTGGCTGTGTAGGACACCATCATAAGGGTAAACATCATTGTAAAGAAGGCTTCTACTGTTGGCTTCAAACCTTAAAGATCAGAAGAAGAAGGGTTTCAGTATGATCCTGCCAAAAGCTCTACCATAACCTGAACACTATCCTGACTTATGTAGTGTATCCTGCCTACAGAATATATTTTGTCTGACGGCATAGGCTACGTCACTGAGACCCAAGACTGCAGTGGGGCTTCTGACAGCCCATACTTGTATGCCCTGTCAACGGAGGACAGGATGAATAAGTAGTATGCCTGTAACTGCAGTAACACTGGAGATAGCAGAATGGGTAGAAGTTACAGTACTGTACTCCACACAGTCCAAGGTGAAGGCATCACTGGGGCTTCAAGTTGTTTATCAAAGGAGAAATTTGTAGTGCACTTCCATAAGCAGCAGTTGTACAGCATTTCACTTGTTTCCAGCAGAGAGCTCTCCTAATGGACCTAGTGGCCTTTGGGTGGCTATGGATTTGGTAGCAAGGTGTATCTCACTCTAGTTTTGCAGTCTGAGAGCCTCTTGCTGATGCTACCTTGTTTCCTATTCCTTAGGGAAAAAAACTCAGACCAAAGCGAACTGTGATTATTTTTAAATTTTGCTTACACTTTCAAGCTTTTGGGACATCCCAAAAGGATGTCGTGATCTGAAACCTTACCCTAGGAAAATGGTCTGCTTGGGACACATTTTGAGGATGACATTTGAAGGCGTTTTAGGGTTGTAAAAGTTGGTGCCAGCAATTTTCAAAGTCTGCTCACTAACCAGGAGGCATTTCACCAAAAAGAACAAGCTGATATTAATTCACACCATATTAAGTTCTTAAAACAAAACTTTTTCTTTGATAGGTGTTCTTGCAAGGATGGAAAAAATATCTTGGAAAAGTCACCAGAAGATAAGACAGCCATAAATGAAAAGGAATAAATCAAACGTATGTAGTAATGGTTATGGCATGCTTCCTTCTAGGGACAGTGGAGATGAGACATGTCACGGATTCTGATATGAATGCTTAAATCTTCAAAAGTGTGTCTTTTCTGTAAACAGCATGGTATGCTAAAAGCAAGCACAGTAACCACTGCCATGCCGATGTAGTGCTTTAGCCTATATAAATATACATGTATACATGCACGTATATAAAATGCGAGTGCCTTGTTGATTTATTGAGGGGGTTGTAATGGGACTGTAGGAGACCATACTTGCCTAACATGAAGTAAATGATACAGCTGAAGATGATGCTTGGTATAGTCCTCATGGGTATTAAATCAGCCATTAGCTTTGAGATAAAATATGCAGATGTTCTGTAGTACCCACTGATATATTCATGTCTGGAACACAGAGATATATACAGCATATTACAAATTTAATCACTAAAAACCAGTAAGATTATTTTCACCTGGAGACAAATGAATTCTAGCTCAAACTGGAAAAAAGAGTTCTTTCATGGTTAGGCTGTAATGCAAATGTCCAGTAAGCCACACACTATAGTAATGGTGGCATTTTCATATGCAGATGAATATCGATACTTGTGCACATAATTTTTAGTAAATGTATGTGTCATGTCATCAAAACAGAGAGGGAAAGCTTAAATAATTTTCCTTTTCTGTACAGTGTAATCTGCATAGCTTTAAAGAATCCAGTTAGATAGTATTTACTGTCCTCACTAGCAAGTCACAAACTTATTAATCAATACCTAAATTGAGTATTCAGGGTTTTTTTCCTACATATGTTAATAATTTTAAACTCTGAGCCATTTGCAATCATAGGTACTGCTTTGGGGATTTGCAGACAACACACTAACAGGCTAAAAGAGTACATTTGCAATGAGCACTAACAGTGAAATAATTTGAAAACTCTGCACTAGGTGTACTTAAATTAGCTACAGCAGGGCAAACAAACTAACTCTCTAACAGTAGTCCCTCATAACTTTTCGTATGTTTTACTTACGTAAATATCTTTTTTTCCACAACAAAGAGTTCAATAGCTGAGATGCTGCTGAAACACTGGTTGGTGGTCAGAAAGAACATTGCACCCACTCTACAAAAATCAAAACAGCAAGCTGTTACTAAAAATGTGATATAAATGTAGCGTTTCCACTACAGCGTATGTAAATCCAACCGTAGTGCCTGAAGCTCGGCAGTATGTGACCTCCCATCCYGAATTGCATGGGAAAAGGCTTGGCTACAGGTCTGAGTCTGTAACAAGCCTGAAGTAGATGTGGTACAGGCAGTATTTGTTATTTGCATGCAAGGATAGTATGTTCTCCGATGCAGTCAAAGGGTAGAAAATGAACTGATTTTCCTTATTTTTTTTTTTTATGTAATTTCCTGACACATTAAAAATTCTCAGTCTGTGAGGCATTTGTCTGATGCAAACTGTGGGGAACTGAATAATCAATGTGAGAAGTTGTTTTCACCTTTTCCACTAAAATTTAAGGCTTTGCTTTCATACTTTCATATCCAATTTAAAAGTGGGCCATTTTTAAGTTAATGCTGTGAAGTGTTTCAAGACTAAGAACCCAACCTTGCTTAGTTGCAAACCCATTTGTCAGGTCATGTACATACAGGTGTCAAAATGATACATAGACCAGAATAATTTTAAAATCTAGCTTTAGATGCACCTTCTGACTTACTGCTGGTAAACTCAAGTGTGTATATAGAAGCAGTTGCAAGATCAAAGCTTTAGTTACCCAGGTTTATGTAGCCAAGTCTGTATATTTTAATCTTTAATCTTTTTATCTTGGGGAAATCTTTGCAGAAAAGATGTTAAAATGCTGCCATGCTGAATTAAGCCTTTTTAACATGATGACTGCTGTTCAGCGTTTTCAGCAACCTGACTGGCACTGAAAAATGCCATCCTACAGAAGTAGCGTTACTGACTTCATTTGGACTGCTTGTCCAGGTTACAGCATGGCAGGGCAGAACTGCATCCCCCTCACAGTTCTGCAGGGACCTTCCTAGAGGCAGAAGAACATCCTCACTTCAAAGTCACTAACGTAGGCTTGGCCTTACCTACTGATGTGAAGGGAAGCATTTGCTTTAAAGAGGTAGATATATTTCATAAAGACCTCACGGGTTCCTTCTCAGCCTCCAAGCTGTTCATTATCCTATCGCAACAATGAGGGAGCTTTATCAAATTTTTGGATATCCATTACCTACACTGACTAACCTGTTCTGTAGTCCAGCGGAGTCCTCTTTAAGTCCAAAGAAAATGGCACCTACAACCAGTCCCAGGAAAGCTGTAACACACAGCTAAATGTAAAAAAGAAAAGAAGAGGAAAAGTATTATTCTCATTGCTTTCAAAGCTTCAGTAGTTTTTTTGAAATATGTAGCAGGTGAGTGTAGATTGACAGGAAGTGTTTTCAGAAAGGAGAAAAGCTATCCAAGCTGGGAAGGGAGTCGGTGGGGCGGTTAGCAACCTGAGTCTTGCGCCATGGTATCCTTCAAGAGATGTCTGTGAGACACAGCAGCTCCCCAGTGCCACCTTCCCTTGGCGGCARCCAGCCACTGCTGCCTCACGTGAGCAAGGCACTGCGACGGCTAGAAAGGAGGGACAGTACAGGAGCTTCAGCTGCTGCTCACTCTTCTGTGGTGGCACTGGCAGGAGGCACATTCCTGCAGCAGTATCACAGCTTTTCCCTGACCTCCTGCCAGGCCAGATCTATGACCTGAGGGAACTGCTCTGGGAGTGATGAGAGGAGAATGATAGCAGGGGCTTGGTGGGGCAGGTTAGAAGGAGGGAATAACACCTTTCCCCAGAGGAACCCCAGCATCACGTGCACCTCAGCCAAGCTCCCTTCCCCCCCCACTGTTTCAGCCATTCTTGGATGTCGTGATTAAGTTAATTGGTGATGTATTGCAACATCTCTCCTCTCTCCCTACTGATACTCGCCACCATTCATCCTCCTTGGCACAGTAGGTGACTCCCCATCTGCTGTCAGTGACAAGGGTAACTTCAGCTCTAGGGCTGACAACTGCTCTTCAGTGCAGTACTTCTGCGGGGGTTTCTCTGGGGCCATCTCAATGCTACTTTGAGCTTGGCAACCAATAACCGAAAGCAGTCTTTCCTGACTGCTGGGTTGGGGATGACAGTTTATTTTCATGCTCCACAGTGTGTAATTGCTGGGCTCTATCACACATCTTATTCATGGGACTGTTTTTAACATGAGCAAGATACTACGATTGGGCTATAAGTGTACTGATATTTGCAGTCTGTAACACAATTTAAATAGCAAAGATACCAGCTGCCTCAAGGATTTAATTTAAAACACTGAAGTGTGTACATCACACTTTTTTAATGCTAAATGCAAATGACAAAAATCTCAGCAAAACTGATGGTATCAGGCAGTTCTGTCAGTTTTAAGCGTGAGCAATGCATGAATCGTAATACCATAAACCCCTTGATCCATGGTACCCTATCACTAAGATCCTGCCAAAAGGAGCAAATGTCAGGAATAATTCAGCTCCTAAGCCAATTGCAGTGGAAAGCAGGGATCATATCAAGACCAATTTGGAGCAGATTAATGAAAAAAGGCTTAATGAGCCGTGTACCTCTCAAAGAATGCTTGTAAAATCCATCCCTAATGAGGGTGGGGAGATAGAAAAGATTGTGAGAAACAAGTCAGGACCATTAACCTTGGGGTATTACGAGATCCTTGAGAGTCTAATTCTTGTCACAAGGTCAAGCTTTTACAAAGCAATTATTAAGGATCTCCATAGTATCAACATACAGACACACACACATACTCAAAGCCTTTTAACCTCAGGGATTCTGGACTCATTTCCCCTCCACACTGGCTGTTTGTTCACTCATTATATAAACCATGATGAAGATAATTTATACCCCTGGCTTGAGACCAATTTTTCTATTGGCTCCTCTAGAATTGCTGAGAATTGCAGTGCAAGTTTTGCTGGTGCTGGGACTGCAGAGTTTGGCTTGTGAATTAGGGGATTCCTGAGGATTAGTCGTTCTGCAGAGGTCAGCCAGGCATTCTTTATTTTTGAAGGCAATGTGCAACTTTGAAGAAATCAACACTTTTGGTGTTGATTCTTCTGAAAAAGCAGCACTAACAGGGCCATTCATGTAGATCATGCTCATCTTCTGTGGCAGGTGTTAGACCCTATTGTGGTCTTCATCACATCTTCTCCAGAAGACATCATCGCCATTATGAACAAATAACCAAACGACACACACATTACGAGACTGTGAAAATATTTTTACACTTGAGCCAACTGCCAGCACTTCATTGTGTGCTGAAGTTTAATTAAGTATGCAAGTGTAGTCTGTTAACTTTCCCTGGTGGGGGAGAAGATTTGAGGCCAAACCCTACAGTGCCAAGCCTGGACAATTAGAGTCAAGTCTGAAGAATGTTCTTGAGCAAATGTGTGAAACTACTTGGGAGATAATCTGCTCCTGGCCAGGAGCAGCAGAATACCCTGCTGGAAAAGATCTTGCCTCCCAAAGTCTTTCAGTAGTCCAGAATTAATTACTGAACAGTCCCTCATTTGGGAGCATTCAGGACACCTTCTAGTGAATCAGATTTCCAGACCTTGAACACTCTTTTTTCAGATGCTTACTGCAGTCAAAATATCAAGAGGCAAAGCCATCCCAATGACTTATCTAATACAGGAATGGAATAAATTCAACATATACCACAAAAGGATAGATACAAATAGCATTACCTGAGCTATGGAAGCTTGAGGGTTTCCTACTAGATTTTTAAATGTGCGTTTGGACACCCATTTCAGCTGATGAAGGAAGGAATTGGCATACGTGATTTGTCGTAAAACTGCTTTTGTTTTCTTTTTATTTCCCAAAGAAATATTCTCTAATACTGCTTTTGTTTCTTGGTAGTAGGCAGAGTTGGAGTATTTTTCTGCTAACTTCTCAGCCAAGGTTTTATCATATTCAGTGCGTTCTTCAGTGCTCTCTGCTGAAAAGATTAAAAAGAAATACAACCATTTCTGTAAGGGATGGGAAGATTGTTTAGGAGTTAAGCCAGGAGAGTTATGTTGGGGTGGGAGAGTTACTAATGAACCAGAAGAATTAATATGCGCATTTAGTTCCAGTGATTCATTGCACTCAGTCTCATAGCATGCAATTCAAAAGAGTCGATATAAATAAGACCAAACCTCTGTTTTTGTCTGTGCAACCTATCCCACAGGCAGAGGCTTCACAGCAGACTGACTAGGTAAACCCTTGTCTGCTGATGAAGTTTCAAACTGGCAGCAATCTGACTTTTAATCAGAAAGTGATTTTTTTCCGCCCCCAGGTTTCTATGAGTGAGTGATCTGTTTCGCAGATCTGATGAGATAATCCTAGAGCTCCCAGACTTTTAGATCCAGGTAATCCTGCATGTGTCTATTTCAGTCAAACTTTTGAGTCTGTCATAAAGAAATTTCAGCTGGAGTTCCTTTTTTTCTCAACTGTAGTCCAGTGTGTGCTTTTCCAATGACAAATACAATGTGTGTTGCCAGCTATAATATTAGTCAGACCCTGAACACAGTCACCATTTTTGTAAAATGCTGGTTGCTTCTTTGGTGAAGATATAGTGAAACTGTGTATTTGGGCACATAGCATATTCATTACTTCATTTACCTTTTCATTCCTGTGAAAAGAGAATGTGCTATTAATGAGTAGCAACAGACAGGATGAAAAAGCATGCTACTGAACATAGGTGAGATTTGATTTGTTAGTTTGGGGATAATTTCTGCCTTACCACAACTTCAGGGAAGCATCAGGAGAACACTGGTCCCCTATCTCTACCCCCTCTTCCCACCCTACTCAGAGGAAGGAAAACAATAATTTCATAACAGATAAACCATTCCATTAGGTAAAAAATACACATCATAACTGCATCAAATTATGTCCCTAACTGGAACAGTTGTCCTGGTTTATCGTCTCTGTTTCTGGAGGACTTCAGTTGGTTTGCCTTGAAGATGAAATAAGCTCTTTCTCCGTGTTGAGAGGTAACAAAACAGTTTCTTATATTCCCAGACATTATAACTTCAACACAGGAAAATATTATTTCACCTTTAACATCTTGTAATTTGAGTGTGACACAAAAGTATACAGGTCAGTTTATGAAGAAATGGATAGCAAGGATAAATTACTAAATACCTATTTATGAAAGGCAAACTATTCTTGCATAGACAGGAATATTTTATATAGTAGGGCCGTATGTGAATTTGGTACTTATTTCAAGTTATGCTAATTTTTTTCCATGTATAAACAACAAGGATTTAGGAACCGTGTGGGTTTTTTTTTCTTTAAAGCAACATGGATCAGCAGTACGTACTACTCTCATGCATACAAATAATCGTACGCTTGTACAACACAGTTATTGGTTGTTTGACTCCTGTAAGTGATTTTTCTGTGTTGTGCTGGACACTTTCTGGCAAAATACATGTTATGATAATTTCACTCAGCTCTGGGTTTCATACCTGTGTTAGTTTCATCAGTCTTGCTCATTGCCACTGCAGTGGAGTCTCCATTAATGATGTCCAGGAAAAAGTCAGCAGGGTTGTTGTACGGCTCACACTCATAGCCTGTGGTGACAGCATTACAAGCCCTAAGCAGCAGTTGTGTAACTGGCAGAAGGCTGTACATGGCCATCATGAACACAGCCATGCCATTGTGCCCGTTGAGCAGCCTGCACCATAAGCCTTTCAGGCTTCAAAAGGTCCCTGCTTACCCAAGAGATGAACGGCACTGCCGGACAGCTCTATCAGTGAAAGCAAGGTGACAGCTGGCAATGTGCCCTTCTCAACCCTAGCCTGGGCTTCGTCTAATTAAGACGTGCCCAGGAAAAGCTGATTAGAGGTCAGCACTATCATCCAAACCCACATATGGGTCAAGAGGAGAAATGCTTAGCCTGTTAAAATCCCAGGCTTGCTAATACACACTATGTCCAATTCTGATCAAGTGCTATTGGCATTTTATTCAAGTTAGTGCAAACTAAAGATGTTGCTGCAGTTGGCGCTGCTGGGAGTTGTGCTCACCAATAGACTGGAAGTACTCGATGGCGTGCTGAGCGGGCCCGTGGTACAGCACTCTCCCTGCGGCCAGCAGCGTCAAGTTGTCAAACAGTCGGAATATGGAGTACCGAGGCTGGTGGATGGAGAAGATGATTGTTTTTCCTTGTTTTGCCATCCTGAATGTGAAGCGAAGAACGACAGAGATGTTAGCTTTGCAAGTCGATTCAGCATTTAGATAAGAGAATTTGCAAGTTCAGTTAAGCCTTGGTTAAGTTTGATTAACTTGGCGTGCCAGAGAGGGGAGGGGGAAGGAAAAAAAAAAAGAAAATATTTAGGTCATATTTATAGTGTCTGTGTGAGAAAAGAAGGTTCCCTCTCGCTGGGAATGTTGTTGGAGGGGAAGGTCCTGGGAAGATTTTGATGCAAACAGAAAGCTCTGGAGAGAGGCGTTTGAGTCCTCTTTGCTTGTAGTAAATGCAAAATGATGTAAAATTTGCAAATAGTGTGTTGTGCTCGTTTTCCCAAAGATAGGCCTCAGATTTTGTGATGGGGAAACAGCTAGCTGTGTTCTAACTACTGTCCATATTAAAATTGATCACCTCACCAGACTGTACAACAGACGTTTTTATCACTTTTCTGGCCCAGGCAGACATGAAAATAAATGAAGCTGTCTGTGACAGTTATCGCGGACAAATTGCAGTCCTGGCATGCACACGCTTTGTGCAAGGCGCTTTGTGTACTGCTGTGAGCAGCTGCTTTGGAGTGAGAGAATTCATACAGCCTTTTTCCTACCCCCTTTGCAGCCTTGGCTCGCTGGTAAACAATGACATGTCTGATTTCCATGTTTGCTCATTCTAACTGTAATTTAAGTCAAATACAACTGAAATGTAGCAGAGTTGAGTGGTGAAAACAGGAAGCTGTTTCCAAGGCCATCACCTTTTCAGTAGCAGTAGGACAGCGTTAGCAGTGCTGGCATCAAGTCCCGTAGTTGGCTCATCCAAAAACAAGATGGCAGGATCTGTGATGAGCTCCATCCCAATATTGGTCCTTTTCCGCTCTCCTCCAGACACCCCGCGAGTGAACTGGGTGCCAACCTGCCACAAAATAAGAAATTTGTCTCATTTGGCCTGGTAACAAATACATGAGTGAACAGCATCCTACCGACATGGCAGCATTTGGGAAGAGTTGTAAGAAGTTTTGACCCTACTCTCAGGTACAGATGTAGATGTTACCTCACACATAGGCCATTTCTTAATGTTAGTATTACTTGAGGTGTTCTCTTTTTCTCCAGCCAGACTACCTTTCCCCTTCCCCCCAATGTAATAGCATATGGCAGTATCAGCACAGAGTCTGTACAGATCGCCATACAGAAATGTTATTAATTATTGTATTACTGAAATAGTCTGTTTAATTTTACTTTTTTTTAATCTGCCATGCTGAGCCATTTGGTTAATTAAATAAATCACTTAATATTTGTTCATGATTTAAGCACCATATTTACACACCCTACCTTGGAATCTGCCACTTTGCTCAAACCCAGTTCCTTGATGATCTGATTCACTCGTTCATTTTTTTCCTGTTCCTTCACTGACTTTGGCAAACGGAGTGCTGCTGAGAACTTCAAATTTTCTCTTACAGTCAGGGTTCCCATCACCACATCATCCTTCATTAAAAAAAAAAAAAAAAAAAGTAGATACTTGGTGGTCGCTTAGCAATTTGTATTTTTTCTCTGAGAACTGCATCTACCTGTGTTTTAAGTTGTCATTGCATGCAGAGGGACAGTAGCAACTGCCAGAACATGTGGTAAGGTGCATCTTCAATGCCTGTGTCATAGCAGAGGGTTGATTTTGTGCATGTAATTATATTTGCCTTTATTCATAAAGCAACGCAGTAGAGGAACATTGTCCATCATGCATGATATCAAAATGCATGAATAGCAACGTATTCAAAACTATCCCTCATGTATTCTTACCTTATTCAGTTTTTTGGAGGTGTTGAGTGAGATACTGAAGGGCTGAAGGGACCTAAGGAGCAGCTACAGCTCAGATCACTATCACTGTGCGTTTGTTAATGCAGCCTCAGCCCGCCGCAGGTAAGAGCAGGGAGAAGAGAAGGAAGGAAAAGAGAGGTTGGGTCCATGTGGGGTAGGATGAAGGTTTTCCGAGCTTGTTTCAGCAAAGGAGGAAGGAGGGTAGGTTTGTTAGATATTAGCTGCTTGTCTCTTGCGAAAGGAATCTGTCAGATGTAAGAAGTTCAGAGAGTTACGTGTGTTTTGAGAGACTACCTTTCTGTAACATGCTGCCTGTACTTTTATAAGGGGTTTTCATAGATGCACCTCTTCAGGTCTTGATAAACTGCAAGCATGCTACTGAGCATGGGTGGTGGGGAGGGGACAGGAATGAAGAGAGTGATGCGGTTTTCCTTCTTTTGTCCTTCACATGTCTTTCTCCCCAGCCCACCCTGGCAGGACAAAGGTTTTCTCAGAACGGGACTTAGTGACATTGTCCCTGGGCAAGCAGAGGTACAAGCTGTATATTACCAGAAAACATCATACTTGGAAAATACTCCATGCATATTAGTAGCCTACAGCTGTTCCCTCAAATGGAGAACAAGGAGGGATCCAAAGCGTCTGCTCCCGTTGACTGTAGAGCATTAAGGAAGGAAACTCAAAAACAAAGCAGAGTCTCTTTCCCAGCAAGGGTGGACGTGTGGAGAGTTGCTGCTGCACCAGCCTCTATTCTTGGATCAAGGCAAGGTACTTGCAACACAGCTGCAACTTCTTAAAACTGCAGTCAGAAGGGGACAGTAAAATCCATAGAGTGATAAAAATTACTTACCTGTACTACATATCCAGAGGTGCATTTAAAGTTGGCAGGCTGAGGAGCTCCATTGATCAAAATGTTGCCGGAAAGCCCATGGGGATCCTTCCTTGCGGCCAAAATGTCGAGTAGACTAGGAGAAAAGTTGGTCACTTTGTCAGATGAGTGTGCAGGAGGTAAGGTCTCTGCACCACAAACCCAGTTCATGGAACGAACAGCTACATAAAAGCATCCCGTGTTAAACATTTGCTATTTAGAAAACCCCCAGCAACTTTCAACGGCTGAGTTTCTTTTGTCCTGGTTTCCTAAGGAAATGAGATCTGTGCAATTTCATAGTGTATTTGTGTCCATTCGTTCAATAATATGAGCTTAACCTAGAATGATACGTAAAGATCGTGTATTGGGAAAGTGTGGACTAAAATTGAATTACATCTTTGTCATGTAAGCTGATTGTCTTTTTTGAATTCAGGTATTTCTCAGAAACCGTTGAGATTTGCACAGACCTAAATGAAAACAAAATCTTTCCCTGAAAGTATTGTCCAGTGCTGCTAAATATGTGCAGGTTCATTTTCTCCGTGGTGTAATTTCTGTGTAGGGCAAAGAGGGTACTTACGAAGATTTACCACTGCCAGTGGGTCCCAAAATTGCATTCAGTCCTGGTCTCATGATGCCACTGTAAGATAAAACAGATAGGTTTTACGAAATAGATAGGGTGTTTTTATCTCTCTTACTGTTTCATCTGGTGGGCCGTGTAAATTATTTGTAGAACTACCTTCTGCATCCTATTAATTTTTGAATTAATGAAGCTGCCTGATCACAAACAATACTTATGATCAGTCAAACTCCACCTTAATTTTTATACCTAATTCAAGAAGAACTAATCTTCATATAATGAAGACAACACAGAAACTTGAGTAAAATGTAGCAAAACCTGTMTGCATGCTTTGCCTCCATGGATCTCTAGAAGTGAAGCACACACTTGCTTWAACCACATTCAAAGCAGAGAGAATAATGGTCCCTGTAGACAGAACACACTAGGGATTTGTCTGTACTTATAGAAACTGCAGTTGGTAGTTTCTCTGTATCTGATTTTAAGCCACATGAAACTCAGAAGCCAGATAGAAAAGGTTTTTAAGTATTTGGGGAAAAGACCCTATAGAAATACAGTATATGGAAATACTGCTGCCTTTTTTTTATCTTTTTGCTGGAGCATGTGAAGGCGTCGGTGCTATTCTTCCTGACTAGCCCCTAAAATCTGCACTCAACAAGCTTTGGTGTACACAAGAATCATGCTGCACATACAAATGCCTGTCTGTATGTTATGATACCAGGTTTATCTTGAACTGCACTTTGGTACTGGTTGTTATCAGCAATCCTGGTATCAGCAATCTGAGTATGTGGCTGTGGGTCTGGCCCAGTGCAGCTGTTCTTAGGGTCTAATGACATGCAAAATCAAGCCTCCTAGGTTGCTCTTCCTGATGCATATTTGTTTCCTTCAATTTCTTATTGTGGAAATTTATGGTTCCACCGATTAAGCAGCATACACATTGTACATATGTTATGTTACGTTGTATGTGATTTTAACACAAAAACCCAACATGTAACAAAACAAATGCAGATGTTGCATTTTCTAAAATGGAAAAGCGTAATGTGTGTTAAACGTTGGTCTTTTACAATACGCCACAAGAGGGGTCTTCTGCTCACATCATTGCAAATGACCAATGTCAGTCAATTGAGTTACCATAACGTACGGCTCTTGAGGAGAGTAGGAAAGATTTTAAGAGCTCATGTTTAGGAGGTGTGGAAATTACATGGGCAAAGAGCAGGACACACAGAGCTACACAAAAGGGTGAATATTTACGATGAAAACTGGAGTTAGGGAGCTGAAAGTCACGGGTGACTTGGAATGGCATGTTGTATGAGTACTTGCCACTTAGCTTAACTACTGAACTGTGAATGGGCAAACTTTATGCATAGATTATTGAACAAAGGCCATAACGACATGATTCCTTTACTGCAGTAGTGCTCAATGTTGAAAAAACAACAACAAAAAAAAAAAAAACCAAAAAAAGAGAAAACTTTACATCTCTTCAAAGTTAACCTTACCCTCATTTATATTACTGTCTTAAACATTTTAAGTTAACCCCCCCCCAAATTAACCTTCCCAAAGGCCACCTTAGGGAAAGAGATGCAAGCATTGAGGACAGGCTGTTGGTATCTCAATTAAACACCACGGCACAGTGGGAGACTTGCCAGGTAGTGGAAAACGACCACAGCTGGCTCATGTGCCCCCGTGCTGATAGCGGCCCGGAAGGCTGTCCCTCCCTGGGGCCGGGGGGAATGGCACCCAGCATCATGAGCCTTCTGTTGTACAGGCTCAGCTCAAATGACTGAGGACCACTGGGGCCTAGCAGGAAGCTTAAGCGCAGTTGATAGCAAACATGAAACAACCATACATACATACAACTTCTCTAAATCTTGATCAAATTCTGTATATTGTGCTTAGTGGCTCAGTGACATGAGTGGACTCAACTGTACAGACAGAAATAAAACATACACATACTCTAAAGAGATGTTTAAATACGTACTTGACATCTGTCAAAACTTCTTTATTGACTGTTTTTTGACAACACAGGTACCCAGTCTTCATCTTCACATGGTAGCAGATGTTGTGGAAAGTTAGTATGCTTCCTCTCCTGCCAGCTAAGTCTGGAGAGGACTGCTTTCTGCTGGGGATGCCATTTGTATTCGAGTCTGACATCTGAATACTTAGGTGTGGCTGGCCTTCTGCCATTTTTCCTCTATAAACAAAAAAACAAGAAAGGGGAAGATTTTATTAGGTATGGAGAGGAAAGATGTGTCTGTTGGGCCCAGTGTTCGGCACTGGACCTACTGTGGGCCTTGCAGATGTCCATCTAGGTCTCTCTCTTTCAGACAGGAAGTTTGGGTCCTGTGGGCTCAGACCTTGAGATGAGATGGAGCTGATGGGGAGCTGGGTCTGCCATATTGCTTCACACCACATGCGGTGTTAGGGAGATAGAAGAGTCTCCCTCCACCCTGATGGTCTGTCGTGGTGGGTTGACCTTGGCAGGCCACCAGATGCCCACCCAGCTGCCCTCTCAGGTGAATCTCTGCTCCAGTGCCTGGAGCACCTCCTCCCCCTTCTTCTTCACTGGCCTTGGTGTCTGCAGGGCTGTTTCTCCCACATTTTCTCACTCCTCTCTCACAGCTCCTGCACAGCATCTTTTACCCTTTCTTAAATTGGTTTTCAGAGAGGTGCTACCAGCATCGCTGACACGCTYGGCTTTGGCCGGCAGCGGGTCCTCTGGCACCGGCTGGAGGCAGCTGTGTCCGGCACAGGGCAACCCTGGGTCCTTTCTCACAGAGGCCCCCCTGGCAGCCCCCCTGTGGCAACACCTGGCCACGGGCACCAACTGCATCTGTTCTCCCAGTACGAGGAAGTAGGTACCTCTCACAGCAGGCACTAGCATGACATCATGCTCTTTCTGGAGGCAGAGAGGTCTGTACATAAACTGCACACTTGTTGGAAACCACAGGTACAACAGGTGACTCACCAAAAGATTGGCTCAAAATTATTGAGGTCCAAAAGGACCTGGCCTTCTGCCCGTCCACTTCGTCAGACTTCTTTCTAGTTTTGAATGTGCTTAGAGTTTGCCCATTAGATACTCTTTTAAAGGGGTGGTTTGAAAGTAAAGATACTCCTCCTACCTCTAGCACTCCTGCGCAATGGTAACAAAATCTAAAAATTCTTAGTTTATTTTTTTAATCAAAATAATTTTTGCTAAGGGTATAAGAACATGGAAACTGACACCGCTGCCAAGTAATTCTCTTCCTTGGATTTGCTTTCCATGTAAAAACTAGAAGGTAGTTGTGGAATAATTAAAGTTATCTTCCCTCCATTGTCAGCCAGGCTCCTGCCTGTGGGCCATCCACCCGCACCGTGGGGGCATCCCCAGTTGTCCCTTGTGCGTGCAGACCTTTGTCCCCTTCGTGCTTCCTAAGTGGCACAGGGTTGTTTAGATGGGAGGCAGGATCTGGCCTCTCTTTATATGTCATGCTGACTCATCAGAGTCTAATTACTTTAATTGTCACTAGGGGAAATGTTAGTAATGCAGTACTTCATGGGAACCGAGAGGGGAGATGAGCAGCTAGGAGCTCTGGGATGATCAGTCCTGTACCATAGCATAGTTATACTGCTTGCAGCAAGGAAGAAGGCAAATTATGAGATCGTTTCAGACACGCTGAATGAATTTAAGAGCAGTTAATAAAATGAGCCTCGCAAAAAATGCCGTTTAATCTAACGTAGTCATATGGTCATGTAAAAACCCAAGCCCTTATCTTGTCAGTTTGCTAAGGTTGCTTGACAGACAGGGGAACTCTCCTTTGTGGCTATCAGCGCAGTGAAACCGCTGGAAGCCCTACTTTCAGCAACAGCCTATCTGCATGTAAAGGCTAGTTCATCTGTCTCTCAACGATGCGATCCCAAATCTAGGCCAAGGTTGCCTCTTCTGACAAAACTGCCATCTTCTGTGCTGGCAAAAATATAAGGTCTCAATGTTTTGGTAATCAGTAATCTTGGCCCAATTTTCCTACAATGAAAAGAAACTGTGTTCCAAATATAATTATAATGGGATTAGCTTTAATTTAAGCTAAAATGGATTTTGAGTAAGTTGAACATCAATTAAATGTGCAACATTTAAAGTCTGGAGGCCTTTTATTGATAAACTGCCTACACGCTTCTCTACTTGTGCCGGAGAAGACTTATCTACCTGCAGGAGGGCAACTAATTTTATAAGGCTATTTATATAGTAGTTTCTGGGCTAATCTGGCTGGACATCAATCATTGCCATTTGAAAGGGTGCTTTGGTAAAGTAGAGATGTGCATTCAGAACCACAGTGGGAACTTTTCACTTAAAGTCTTACCATATGCTGAGCAGATGTTTGCTAGCACGCCGAGTGAGGTACCAAACACTGAACCACAGGGTCAACACCACAGATAGACATCACAAAATCCCTTGAACTGTTGGATAACCAGCAGCATGATGTGAGTGCAGAATTCTTCAGAAGACAGTGTGACTCTGACCTTGATATATCACTGCATCTATAAGGTATCTAGATCAGTATTTTACTTGATCAGATTTTTTTCTCAACTTAATGTTTCAGTATTACTGATAAAATGTTATAAGCAAATGGGGGAGAGTGAGGTGGAGTCTGACCTCAGACATTATCAACAGAATAGTTAAATTCTTCTTTGTTTCATTTGGGTTTGTTGGGTTTTTTTTCCAAAGACCAGCATAAAAACCTAACTCACACTTGCATTGAAATTTCAGAAATGCTCTTTAGAAAACAAACTTTTCATTTAGGAATGAAACAGATTCAATCTTCCAGACTGAACTTGACTGGCAGACAATAAGCACAGGATCAGAAACTATTTTCATAAATACAGGATCACACTACTTTCACAGAGTCGTTCTTAAGAACAGACAGTACGTCGAAGTTAAATTTAATTTACCAATCGAGTTATGATTAGATTGTACACATTTTTGCAAAGAACATTGCAGATGCTAGATAAATAAATCAGCTACGAGAAGGATTAGATATATCCATAGCACAGTCCCTCAATGGCTATTTAATACAGCTGTCGGCAGGAAACCTCCAGTTCAGGAAGGCCCGAGCCCACTGATTGCCCAAATCTGCCAGAGAAAAATAGTGTTCTTTGATATTGTCCCTTGCGAAGGCATTGGTTACTGGCAGCTATGAGTAGAGGTAGGATTCAGGTCTATCTGGACCTCTGGTGTAAATCGGCATGGCCCTTCATGGCTGCAGTATGCTTGTGCTACTTGCAGTGACAGGGTGGGATGCTGTACGTCGAAGAAACAGATTTGTCTGTGTGCTGTTCCTCCTGATGCCCCTTCGGGGAAAGGTGTATTGGTGGGCATACGCCATTTATCAAAGTAAAACAATTCTATTTCAGATGTTAGGTTAATACTGAAAATAGCATTTTACACTTTCAGAGCTACTAGAATTCATTGCAGAAAGAAATTGCAGAATACTCATTTGCTTAAAACTTGAATGGTTATTTATCAGTTGCTCTATGAAATTTGTGTTAGCTGCCTCTCTTCTCAAAGGAGTGTAACCGTTGCAAGGACTCCATCACAGCAGCTCCTTGGGATGACAAAATGACAGAGTTCTGGACATGCTGGTGCGAAGGGGCCTTGGGGAAGTTCCATAACCCAGCTTCTCCCTCTGAGCGGGACTGTCACCAACATGAGATCGGGGCAGCTGTGGCTTTGCCTGGGTAACTTGTGGAAACCTCCAAGAGTGGCGATTTGGATCTTGGCTAACAGTGTGCTGAGAGAACATGAAGTGCCAACAGTGGAAATAATGCCTGTGTGCTAGAGTTAGGCTTTTGATTTGTTTTTGTTTTTTGGAGACCTTTTTTTCACTGTGGGGTAAGTACTTGCAGTGAGATAAACAGTTTGGTATTTTACAAATCAACCTTTCCATTTCTGATCTAGCAATAAACTTCACCATAGGAATACAGGGGCATGCTCCTTTACAGCTAATATAATTGTCATCTGTTTGCAATTGCTCCTTAGGAATGGATTTTTTTAAATATTGCTTTAGACCTTGTTTAAAAAATTATTCATTGCATTTAATGTGACATACAGCCATGAAACATTTTAAGTCAGAGTATGCACGGGACAAAGAAATAACCATGGTGAATGTTAATCAAATCAATTTCTATGCAAACTAAAATTCTTTAAATGAAGTTGCCTAGAATTCATTGCCAATGGCTTACAAATATCTACTTTAGATCAGAAATGAGTAGGAGACTCAATGATAATATGTACTGCCTGCTGTATTCAGAAATATTTGTTAATATGATAAAGTGTTTCATATCCTCATCATATCAGCTCCCAATAATACATTATTTTTGCATCAGCTAAATATAAAATTTATGAACTCTCTGGGAATTTTACAAATTTCATTTGTTTTCCCAGATCTTTCTAAAATACTGCCACTGATTTCAGCATCAATTTCAGTTCAAGCCTAATAGAAAAACCTTTTCTTCAAGGTATTTAGTCTCAGAAAATTTTGTCAGGAGGCAAAGTACTGGATCTTGAGATTTAACCTTTTATTAATGGCAAAATGAAACTGCTTTATTAAAACCTATCATGAAATCTCTTTGCCCACTGTTTCGACGCACAGCAAATGAAACTCTCAGTACGGTCGCTTTCCTGTGTATCCTTCTGAGACTGGTAAAGTACAAAGTCTCATTTTCCCTACATACACCGGGGCACTAAACAAAACTGTAAAACAACAACAAAATGTACTACAAAGTTCCATTGACTTAAACCTACTTGAACCACAGCAATACTATACCTGGGGTCTTTCAAGCAATTTCAGTAAACCTATTTGTATGCCTTACGATATATTGTGTATATAAAAAGCTATGTAACATTCATTCCTGCCAGTCTTCCTGCAAAGCTTTTGGCACTGGAAGGATTTGCAGTTCAAATAGAAAAAACAACACTATAGGAGTGGTAGTAAAATTTTGAATGGCAAAATTCAGAAGTGCATTTTAATTGATTTTTTAAAATCCAGGCAGTTATTCCAAGTATTTTATCTCTATAGAGAATAAGCATTGAAATTACTTAAGGAGGAAGAGTTTTAGAGACACAAGCAGCTTTCAGCAGAGTTTTCTAAAGGAAGCTGGCTCAAACCCTTTAAAAAAATAGCCTGTTTTCTTTTTTCTGAATACTTGAACCTGCCAGAGAAACCACAATTGAGCGAGCTATTACTTCTCTTATTTTTAATGGGCACAAAGTTTAGTCTTGTAACCTCCAAGCTGATACAGTACAGTATGTACTATAAGTGTGCATTTTAGACTTTGGATACATATAAATTCACAGAAGTTGTAAGTATACCTTTTTTCCCCTCTTTAGTCACATGAATTTACAGGGGTGTAGACTGGCCAGAGAATGGATGTGGGCATGCAAAGAGGGCAGTACAGCCTAGTACTGCCAGCCCAGGACCATACAGTCCTCTTTCTCAGGAACACGCGTAGGAAATTAAAACCATTTGAGTAAATAAGGATAATGCGATTCAGGCAATCTGTAAGTTAATTGCCAACCGATTTACTAGGGATTTGTAACCTACCTTTTGTGAAAAGAGCCCTGTGTGTTAATTGGGGACCGAGTAAGCAGTGCTCTGTGTGTGCAGGTGTTTGCACATGTGTTATCTGCAGTGCCTTAACATGCACAGGCAAACTCCAGGTTCCTGCAAAATATTCTAACTTTTCACCTTTTTACTGGTTTTACTTTAAGCCTTGAAGCTTTTGTCCCCCATTTATAAAACATATTTTCATGAATTTCTTGCCAAATTTCTCAATAAAATCCCTTGAAAAGCTGGGAAAAGGTAGGCAATTGTTTCACTGTGTTTTCCTTGGCTGTTGGAGGAAAACAGCTGCTGAATCTAATTCCTAACGATGGCAGAGCAAGCAATTCATGGACGAGGAAGCAAGCCGCTACATCGGATTAAATCTATCTCAATAAAAGGGCTGAACTGCTGCTACCGACTCACTTACCAGCAGCAGGTCTGGGTCAGTGCTGCAGGGCTGCTGAGGAGGTGGCAGAGGCGGTGGAAGGGAAGCAGGAGCCAGGGAAGAGAAGAGTGTGGTGTGTAGGAACACAGCCCCGACGGCTCGCTCAGCTTGCAGGGCAGGGCAGTCCCACCCGTGTCATCACATCTGCTGCAAAACAGCGGCGAGCCTGGAGCTGGGTTCCCCGCGCTCYGTCACCCCGGGGAGTCTCCACCCTCTCCCTGCGTGCTGGGGAAGCCAGAGGGCTCTGTGGGGAGGGCAGGGCCAGGACGAGCAACAACTTTCACTTTTTTTTCTTTTAGCTGAACAAGTCGTAAGTGAGCTGCAGCGCAGCACATCATCGGGAGCTGCCCCAAACCAACTGCGTCAGTAGCAGTGACATTTGAAAGAAGTATAGCATCTCCACCTGCCAGAGGCTCACAGCGATGGCCAAGTCTGGCAGAGCTGGCAGGGCGTGATGAATGCCAGCATGGCATGTCGGATGAGGCACAGCTGGTTGTGAAGTCTTCTCCCCCAGTGGTCTGCAGATGGGTACTACCTTGGTATGTTTTCCTTCAGTTCAAAATACCTGCAATAATGCAAAGGCTGTACTGAGCCCATCAGAGTGGGGTTTTCACAGGATAATATGTGGGCATGTAATTGATACTATGGAGGGAACCAAAGCTGAGGCAGCCTTTGATATATGAGGTAGGGGCATTGGTCCCTGGCACATGCTGTCTGCCTGGCTGGGCCTGCTGCTCAGCGCAGGCCACAGCTTTCCAAGATCTGTGCTAACATCTGGAGCAGCACTGATAACGGGCACGCCACTTCTCCCATTTGCTCCCTGACATGGTTTTGCTTGCCAGGACAGCTGTAGCTTCTGAGTCCAGTAACCCCGAAGATGAGGTTGGCCAGGGTCTGGGGGATGCTGAAGGAACTCCTTCAGTTCAGCTGGGCCGCCTGCGCTTGGCCAGCATTCCAGGCACCATCCTGCGGGAGGGCTCTGCCAGCGCTTTGACAAGAGCACAAACCCATGCGGTCGCAATTGTTCTCCTTGGCAGAGGGATGCAGAAGAGCACATGTTACAGATGGTTTCCAGTTAAAAGCATGAGCTTTATGCTCTCATTTTCCTAGCAAGACTCATCACTAATTAGTAAACACCAAGGCTGCCTGTAAGAGCTGTCCAGGTCAGAACATCACAGGGCCAGCTTTTTTAGCTGGCTGTAACCTGGGATGGGTAAGTATCTCATCGTTCAGGAATCACACTCCTGGGATCTTTTTCTTTCCTTTATCACTAATTTTATCATCATTAACTCTGTACTATATTTATACAAGACTTAGAAGCATCTTAGCAGCTAGTGAAGACCATTGCATAGTCCCAGTAGCATTTGAGAAGGTGCACATATGACCAAATAGATGCAAAAATACTGTTATCTCACACGTCGAATGATTTCATCCGTGCCCCAGAAGAGTACCAGTTAAATCACCACGATGTTAACATCACACATTTTACTTGAGTGGCAGGTTTCCCAGCAGGTTCTCTGCTGCTCGGAGTGGGCTGCGTTTCACTGATGTGTTCCCTCCTCATGAATTTAGGCTCAGAGCTACTCCTCCGCAGCCCTGCTGTCCTTTGTCTTACAAGTGTCTTGCCTCTACTTCGCTTTTTAGACCAAAGCCTTGCATACTTGAAAATTAACGTACCTAGGAAATATTTAAGACCTCCGCTTCCTATCAGTGAACACAACAGTCCCTAGAGCTGCTACCACCCATGCTGGTGAAATTGCACCTAACCACTCTGTCGGTTGTGCCAGCCCCAGCATGCTGGTTGTGGTGGCACTTGGGGAAGATGAGTGTGTCGCAGAACTGTGCCTCCAGCAGACTGTGGTTCCTTTGTGCTCGCTCAGTGGCATGCATTCCAACCACCCCAGGGAGAAAACAGTCCTCAAGGAATTGTCAACAGCTGAGGAGAGAAAAGAGATGCTGAAGGGCCCAACACACAGGTAATCCCATTTGCTAGCCACACTGGAAATGGTGAAGCGGACAATATGAGCACTAGGAGAAGTTACTCTATCTGTTGTTTGTGTAAAAATGCTGCTCCTTTATCAGAGTGGTCTCTCCCACAAGCTCCTTCTAACAACCCCACTCTGTGTCCGCTGTCGTACTTTGCCTCGCAGCTGTCTGATTTCTTTGAGACAGCAAGTCCCAGGGCGGGAGTTGAAGCACCATAGGTGGCAAGCACTACACCAACTGTGAAATGTCACAAACACAAGCGAGTAGAGGGGCAAAGACAACTTGATAGAGTTTTTACATCTATTCATTGCTGTTCTAGTATGTACCAGGAACTGACATGTTTCCTTCCCACTGTTAAATTGCTGTGGCCTTGTGCCTGTGCAGAAATGTCCTGTCATGGGGGAATTGCCTGTGGGCAAACAGCAGCAGCAGGGCATTTCTGGAGAACTCTTCCTCTTCCGTATGCTGGACTATTAAGCAGAGAAGCAAGTGGGCCTCTTCAGCATCCTTCTTCCCTGATGCCCTCTAGTGACTGACACTCTGCTCTCCCGGCGCGTTCGGCATAGAGGATTTCTAAAATGCAGAGCTGCTTAGAGACCAAGCCCAGGGGAAGAAAGTAAGTAATACCGAGTTTGTCCATTAGTAACAGTGTGGGATGTGAAACTGGGTGGTCTGGTTTAGTTTCCTGTACTTCAAGCAGGCACACYACCACTGCTTTGCCCCAGGTGAAACAAAACCAAAGGAATGGCAAAAGTGCTTCTTGAAAGTTTAGGGAACCACTCTGGAAAAGTAGGAAGACTTGTCTTAGGGAAGGGTTTGCATTAGCTTTGCTTTTGCCACTATCCAGCATATTAACAGTCACAGTCTTTAATTAAGAGACCACCCCAACAGAACTGAGCCTGAGCTGCTGCTCGGGGTGGTGCCTTGCAGCCTCCCATGTCCCCGTGGAAAAGGCGGTGTGCCCTGGGGCAGGTTGCTCTCCTTCCGCTGGCCACTCTGCCTGCACGGGGGCACCTCTTGCCTGCGCCCTGGCTAAGCTGCTGCATCATCAGCTGCAGCACTCCTGTCTCGGGTGCCCGATGAGGCTCTTCCTCCGGCACTACCTAGAAAATCCCCTCCTGCGCTGGGGGATGTGTGTTTGTGCGTGTGCGGCTGCTCTCCAGGGCTCCTGGGTGAGTTGGTGGAGGCTGTATGCGACTCCCCTGTCTGAAACGGAGCCTTTCCAGACGTGCGCAGCATCTCTGTATGCTCTTACTGATGCTTTGCCAGCTTCAGGGCGCAGGGCAGTGCCAGCAGCACGGTACGGGCTGTGCATGCAAGCACACAACGTATGGGGAGATGCTTCCAGATTCCCCCCCAAAGCTGCACAGGAGGCCCTGTGTGCACAGCCAGGCTCTTAACGCCGCCGCAGCCTCCAGGACCAGCTAGCCGCCCCCTGACCACCTGCTTCGTGAGCGGCCAGAGCACACACCTGGCAGGCTGTCTCCCGTGCCTGGGAGCCCCTCACACCGTTTGCAAACACCCCCCAGACTTAATTTCCGGTGTGGGGGACGGGCCGCTGTCAGTCAGACCTGTGCTTCGACCTGCCTGGGAACACGGAGGGGGGACACTGCTGTCAGGGAGCAGACACGTATTTGTCCCTGGCTTTGGTCGGCAGCAGAGGCGGAGCAGGGCGAGCGGCTGCCGGGGCTACAAGGGGGTGCGCGGCGCGCAGGGCCCGAGGCGGGCCCCGCCGCTGCTCCCGGGGTGACAGCGGCACGGCGGGCCGGGCTGGCGGCGGCTCCCGGTCCCCGGGCAGGACGTGGAGGGGGCTGGTGTCAGGCTCCCGCTGCTCAGCCGGTGCTAATTGCCTTGTTTGTTTGTGGTTAATTGCTCACTCCCAGCGGGCGGCGTGACCCCGCCGGGCCCCGCCCCCCGATCCGCAACGCCGGGCACCTGCGGCGGGCGGGGCGGCCCCAGGGCGCAAGCACGGCGGTTGGGGGGGGCCACTCAGTCGGGCGGCGGCGTAGTGGCGGCCAGGCGGGCGTTGCTTGGGGAGCGCGGCTGCTCCCGCGGGCCGGTCTGCCTCTGCCGGCCGGGAGGTGAGTACCCACCGCGGAGCCTTCCCTGTCCCTTCTTTTCCTACCCGCCCCAACGGGGCCTGTGGATCGGCAGCTGCTGCTGCGGCTCGATGTGTGGCGGGCCCGGTGTGTCCGGCGCCCGGCTGCTTCCCGCGGGCAGCGGCCGTCGGTGGCCGGCTTTTACTCGGGCTGTGCGCAGCGGGGCGGGACCGGCGGGGCACTGGGGCGCCCCCGGGCTGTAGCGGAGGTCGGCGCACGGCCTCCAGGGGGGTGCCTGTGCCAGGGCCGCTGTGTCCCCGGGCCCCCCTCCCGGTCCTCGCGGGGCGGCTCCAGCACAGCCGGGCTGTGCCCAGCCGGGGCGGTGCCGGTGGAGGGGGGAGCCGGGCTCCGTGTGTGAAACCTTTTTTTTTTTTTTTTTTTTTTTTTTCCCCTTCCCAGGTGGGGCAGGAGGCCGTGGGGTTGTGGGGGGGTTGGGCTCCCCCGGGGAAATGCAGCTGCGGGTAAGTGCAGGTGTCTGAGGGGTACAAGTGGCTCAGGGCAGGGAGCTGGTACTGTAACTGTGTGTCCTCCCGTGTCCAGAGGGCTGCCAGCGACAGCCCTGGCATAGCCCAGCCCCAGAGGATGCACAGGTCGGGCGGCAGGAGCTTGYTCTGGCTGCAGCCCTGGCCTAGGAGGCCATAGAGAAACCGGGGGAGGGGGGAGCCTGATGTGGCTTGCCCTGTGGGGAGCAGTCTGCAGGGCTGGCTATGAGCTGCCCTAGAGCATCTGGGGGGGGGGGGGCATTTCCTGAGCAAGGCCATGATCCTGGTACAGCTGGGGTTTGTGTCTGGGCTAGGGGGACCAGGGGGAACCCCCTGCCCTGCGCCCTGATCCCTACCTGGCTGCTTAGCTGAGGAAGCAGAGGAACTCGGGTCCCTCCTGTACTGCAGGAGCAGCAGATGTTCCTGGATGCTCCTCTCCTGCTCAAGCCCCCCCTGTGGTGTGAGTGGCCCAACTGGAGCCACACTCACAGGCATAGCTCCCTGCAGAGAGGGGAGAAGCTGCTGCCCTTGGATTTGCTTTATGGGATGCTCACTGTTGGCAGAGAGCAAATGAAGTCTGAAAGGCTAGAGCCTAGTGACTGCCTGCCTTCACCAACAGCTAATGCAGAGGGTTACAGGGCTGGGCCCTCCCAAGAGGGAGGGCTGCCCCCACCCCAGTTCCCAAGCATTCCCTAAAACTGCATGTGAGGTCCTGGGCTGTGCAGGGGCTATGTTCCCCCTACCCCTAACATCACATCGCACACAGGGACAGAAAACAGAAGTTCATTGCTGGGTTTGGGGCTCAGAAAAAGACTAAGCCCTGTGTTTTCAGGTCTCAAAAGCAGAGCCCTGTGTTTCTGAAGCTCAGAGAAGGACTAAGTCCTGCATTTCTGGGACTCAGAAAAAGCTTAAGTGCTGTGTTTTTGGGATGTGGAAACAGAGGCTTGGGGGGGGACTTTAGGAGGGCAGGGTGCATGGATCCCTACCGGAGGTGGGGTCCGCTTGCGTTGGCCCTCAAAGTTAGGGAGGCTGGCATGCACCAGGCCAAACTCAGCATCTGAGATTGGGGGGAAAGGTGCTTTTCTCCAACTCTTTATTCAAGGTTTGTACAATGACTGGAATAGTTATTAAATAATTAGCCAATATTTAGATAATGTACACTTATGACATTTCATATTCAAGTTACGACAGTAATTGATTTACAACCTTGCCAAAAGCCCAGACTGCTGCAAGTAGCTGGAGCTTCAATTACCTTGTAACAAGAAGCAGC
The DNA here is from genome assembly GCA_035582835.1 of Phoebastria nigripes. Lineage (NCBI taxonomy): Eukaryota > Metazoa > Chordata > Aves > Procellariiformes > Diomedeidae > Phoebastria > Phoebastria nigripes. The sequence continues at coordinate 69,572 of JAYKAV010003469.1, read as the reverse complement.
TTCTGGAAGCAGTAGGAGCATTTCTTCTCCGGAGTGTGCTGGAGCTGAAATAACTCAGGGCTTCGGATAACCTGAGGTGGAACATCCATTGCCCGTAACAAGCATCCCGTGTCCAGGAGCTGAAGCTGGAGCTGGAATTACTTGAAACTCAAGAGAAGCCCAAGTGTCCATAACCCGAGCTGTTAAAAGGGGAGGAGTGTCCGTCAGCAGGAGCATCTCGTATCCCAGCTGTGCAGTAGCCAGAACTGTGATTTGGAGCCGGAGCTGTAAGAACCAGGAGCTGAAATAACTTGGAGCTTCAAATACCTTGAACTGTAAGAAGCTGAAGCGTCCATCAGCCAGAGCTGTGAGAACCAGGAGCATGTCTAATCCAGAGTGTCCAGTAGCTGGAGTCTCTGTCAGCTGGAGCTGTAACAAGCCAGGGTGTCTGTCAGCCAGGAGCCAGGCAGGCACAGGCAGGGCTGACCCCTAGAAGGAGCTGTTCCCAGCAGGGAGCCTGGCCCCTTCCCTTGGGGATTAAATCCCCACCACGTGCTCCTCTCTGCGTGGAGTCTCTCACAGTCCAGTTCCTGAGGGCAGATGTGGGGTGGGGGTCCTGCCAGCTCCCCTGGGGCAGCCCTGCTGCGAAGGGGGTGCAGGCTGTGGCGTGCAGGTGAGGCGGTAGCACAAGGCAGTGGTGTCTCCTCTGTACCTGCAAAAAGGGAGAGAAACTGGTCAGTCAGAGCTCCTGGGTGCACTGCCCCAGAGACCCCACAGGAGATGCCTGTCCCCCTCCCCAGCCAGAAGAGTCGCATTTCTCCCCAGAAGGGCAGGCAAGAAAGAGTATCTTGCTCCAAACCCTCTGCTAAGTGGGGTGCAATTCAGCAGAGCATGGAGAATGGGCTGTTCCCAGCCTTGCACAGCACCACTGCCAATGGGGTTGCAGCTGGGTCAGACCCCAACAGCTCTCACTCCACCTTCCCTGAACTCCCTTTGCAGCTCCCAGCCCCCCAAATGTGAGGCACAAACCTCCTGGGAGGGGCTTTGGTCTGGGGGGCTGTGGCAGTGCTGCAGCAGCTCCCCACGTGGCACCTACCCCCATTGGGCATTGTTTGCCCCTCACCTATGTTCATACAGTGCCAAGAGAGGCAGTAGGGGCAGCCCCACAGCCCAGCCAGCCCCCAGAGGGGATCAGGTGCTCACCCACCACCCTCCTTTGCTGCTGGTATGCAGGACCCAACCCTGACCCTCCGCCCAGGAAGCCCCTGGCCACTGTTGGGCTGGACCCCAACAGCTCTCACTCCCCCTCAAGTCCCTGGCCACAGGGAGGAGGGACCCTCAGCCCAGCTGTGGGAGCCGCCACAGAGGTGACCCAGTAAAGGACTGGCCAAGAGGGACAACTGCTGAGCTGGGAGCCCCAGGCATCCCTGATGAGCTCATCAGGGAACCAAGACCTTCTTGTGAGCCAGGACACACAAAGTGCAACAGCCAGCACAGAAACCATGACAGTGAGCTGACCTTCCAGCAACGGCTGGTCTGGGAAGCAGTGTCCTATGCCCAGTTATGTGTCTACACCAAAAAGGTATAAAAGTAACATGGTACCTACCCAAGATGAGCTTCTCTGCAAGAGCTGTTCTCCAGAGATCTCCTGGACAGATGGACCCTTGCCAGGGACTCCTGACTCTGATGCAGATCACGTGTGCTAAGAGGCTTTTCTGTCATTCCCACTCCTGGCAGCCATTCAGTGAGTTTCATGCCAGTAACACCTCAAATAATACATACAGGTGTGCATATAGGTAAGTGATCATATGTATGTACTTGCTTTGCTAGTGGTCATTTATAGTAACTTGTAATAAAGAAATTCACAGAAACAAAGCCTCCATGTCCTTGTGTACTACAGCATGCTACAAACCCACTGTCGTGACCTTCGCACACCTGAGGGTCATGTCACCCACATAGGTCATGGCAGTGACACCTGCACAGCCTGAGCAGCCCAGCATGGGGCTCCCGTGGGGACAGGGACACATGCACCAGGCTGGCATCACCCAGCTTGGCCTGGACCGGCCATGCCCACCCCGCAGCCCCTGCACAGAGGACAGGGTCCCCAGCAGGGCCAGCCCTGTGCCCAGAAACTACCCCCAGAGAAGAGGGAAACCTGCCCGGGGCAGCTGCCTGTGGCACTTGGCACCGGCCAGCCCAGGGGGAGGCACACACGGACCCCCACAGTTACACCCCATGCCAGTGCAGCAGACCTCCCACCACCCCACACACAGCCCCCAGCAACACTCGGAACGCTCCCTGGCTGGGCGAGCAGCAACGACCAACACCACCACCCACAGCGAGGTTTTCCTGAGCAACAGCTGGACACAGCCCTGTTGCGCCCGACCCCACTGGGCTCTGCCACAGGCGCAGCACCACCAGCCTCCCACCCCTACAGCACAGCACCTCTCCTGTGGTGCGTCCCCTGAGGCTCCCATTGCCTTGGTTGCGCTAGGCATCTCGCACCCTAGCCAGCAGTGAGAGACCCCTGGCCCCCAGCTCAGCCCCGACAGCATGGTTGGGTGCAGGGCTGTTCAGTTGCCGCTTCGGGCACTCACCGGGCATCGCCTGCAGCTCCTGCGTCCCCCAGCGCCCCTCAGACAAGGTGTGTGCTGGTGCCCCTCAGCCAGGCCCAGGGCTGGCTGCTCCTGGCTCCTCGCTGCACTGCCACAGCATTGCCTGTGCAAACAAAAGCCCCATGATGATGCGAGGGCAAAGCTGTGTCAAGAAGGACCTGGCTCAGCGGCAGCAAGGTTTCCCTGGTGGAGAAACCCCCAGCTTGAGCCCCATCCCTGCCCCACACACAGCCCTGCTGCTCCCCACAGCATCCCCAGCCATGGGACAGGGGTGTCTGAGAGCAGCAGTGCGAGTACAGCAGGCACAGACCACTGCCAAGGGGCACCTCCTCCTGCTTTCAGCTAAAATGCAAATTTTCATGTTTGCTTTAAAAGAAAAAGCAATATAACAAGCACAGACCAAGGACTGGGGAAGAGCTATCAAAAATACCTTAGGCAAAAGACTGGATCAATTAAGGGAACAAAAACTCACTTAAATAGGCTTGCCTTAAGCATCACCCAAAAGGCCCCGGGGAGGACCATGGCAGCCCGGGAACAGGAGTAATGCCTGCCCCGGGGTGTGAGCAGCTCTGCCCTGCTCCACTCCGGCTGTTGCAGTTTTACTGCCATGTCTACCTAGGTGAGACAGGAAAGGTGGGACGCTTGCTCTTTCTCTTGGACAGAGGGGTGGCCGTGCCTGAGGGCTCAGGCAGAATACAGGAGAAAACTATGGACAAATTAAGGTAATCCAGACTGACAGATGCAAGTTAACGAGATCGATTTCCACCCCAAGAGGAGAAACCCCGTTCCCTTGGTGGGGACAGCYGCGCACCCTGGTCTTTACTGTGATGGTGAGAATAATGAGAGGCTGTACCTGTTTCTGCTGGTTGTGTGGCTGTAGCCATTACCCCAGTAACGGAGCGGCTGTGTCTGTGTCCTGGTGTGCGGGGAGCATGCTGCATCACCCACTGCTGGTTTGGGCTCAGGGGAGGCCCCACGTGGGAACCACAAYGATCCTGGCCCCAGTGGGCTGGCGGTAGCCCGAGGGACAGTGGGGAAGCACGACGCAGGACCCCTTGAGTCAGACGTTTGTTCACCTGGTCACACAGAGAAGGTTTAACATCACTACCAGAAACGTGTCAAGTCTGGGAAAATATCCCTGTCCTGGCCATCGCTCGAGCTGCACGCAGCCGCRGGGCACAGGGACTGCTGCTGGGGCAGAGCTGGCTCTGACAGGGGCTTCCTGCCACCGAGGTGCCTCCCCTGGGGGTGCTGTGGGGCACGTCCATGTCCCACGATGCTCCGCAGATGAGGTGTCCCTCACCCAGTGTCCTGGTTTTGGCTGGGACAGAGTTAATTTTCTTCCTAGTAGCTGGCATAGTGCTATGTTTTGGATTTAGTATGAGAAGAATGTTGATAACACACTGATGTTTTCAGTTGTTGCTAAGTAGTCTACCAGTCAAGGACTTTTCAGCTTCCCATGCTCTGCCAGGTGCACAAGAAGCTGGGAGGGAGCATAGGCAGGACAGCTRACCCAACTGGCCRATGGGGTATTCCATACCACAGGACGTCAAGCTCAGCATATAAAGCTGGGGGAAGAAGAAAGAAGGGGGGACGTTTGGAGTGATGGCGTTTGTCTTCCCAAGTAACCGTTACGCGTGATGGAGCCCTGCTTTCCCGGAGATGGCTGAACACCTGCCTGCCGATGGGAAGTAGTGAA
>JAYKAV010003469.1:41718-63120 GCA_035582835.1 Phoebastria nigripes | reverse complement strand
AGTGAAGGAATTCCTTGTTTTGCTTTGCTTGCATGCGCGGCTTTTGCTTTCCCTATTAAACTGTCTTCATCTCAACCCATGAGTTTTCTCACTGCTACCCTTCCGATTCTCTCCCCGATCCCACCAGGGGGGAGTGAGCGAGCAGCTGTGTGGTGCTTAGTTGCTGGCTGGGGTTAAACCACGACATGGGGGGACACACAKGTACTCAAATCCCACCCTGGTACTGAAATTCCGCTCTGACTGAAGGCTTGGAGGAAGTTTTCCCTCCTGTGGCCACCCAAGGGAGCCGAAGGGCATGGCCAGCAGCCATCCCTGGGGAATTAAAGGCTCCTGCGCGTGTTTTGGAGGCAGAGATGGCTTAGCCCTGGTGCCTGTGCTGGCCTGGGGCTGCTGGGGCTGGKSTCCCGCAGYTTTCCCCACCCGTGGCAGCCCAGGGTGGGGGGAGCAGGTAGGACCGCTGGGGGTGACCCGCAGGGGTGTAATYGGACCCGGATTAAGGGAAAATGTGCATTTCCCTGCTACTGATGGCAGCCCTTGTACAGCTGGAATGGTCTGCGAGATCTGTGAAATAAATGCTTAAGAATGTGCGGGGAAGAGCCTTATTTCCTTCACCTCCACAGCTCTTCCCGGCCGCTCGTTCCCGTGCGGGACAGGGTGCTGCCGCAGAGTGCGGGCAGAGGAGCGAATGCTGCTGGAGCACTTGGCCTGTGGACCGGCAAGGGAATGTGGGAAAGATCAAATGGGGTGCTTTTATGTAAAAATCACCTGAAGCGGGCGCATGTGGTTGAAACCCTGGGGAAATCACATCCGATCACAAAATACTTGTGTTGATTTAAAAAGAAAAAAAGAAGGTGACAATTAAAGGAAGTGAGAGGGCCTCTGGCCTTAATCTGAGCTCGGGGGAGGCGCAGGCCGCCTGGTGCGGCAAAGGTGCCTGGCACCGTTGGGTGCTGAGGCCATGCGGGCAGCGGGGCGACGGGATGGGCAGGGGCTGTGCTGGGATGGAGGGGCAGGAGCTGGCAGGTAGCTGGCGGGCAGGGCAGGCATCAGGCGAGAAGCTGTGGTATGTGCCTGGCAGCTGTGGGTGGGAGAGCCCTGGGGGGCTTGGGGGTGCCTCACATGTCACTGAGGGGGTTTCTGTGTGCTTTGTGCTTTACCAAGGGGTTTTGGGTGTCCTGGGTGTCACTGGGGAGGTTTTTGGGTGTGCCGTTTGTCACTGAGGGGGGTTGTGGGTACCCTGTGTGTCATTTGGGGGAGCTATGGATGCCCTGCATGTCACTGAGGGGGATGCTGAGGGTCCCCCATGTGTCACTAGGGTGGTTTGGGGGTGCCCCATGTGTCATGTAAGGGGGTCTGAGGGTGCCCCACGTTTCACCAAGAGGGTCTGTGGCTGCCCTGTTTGTCACTGAGAGGGTCTGAGGGTGCCCCATGTGCCACTTAAGGGGGGCTGTGGGTGCCCCCCATCTCTCTGAGGGGGGCTGAGGGGGTGCCCTGCGTGTCACTTAGGGGGGCTGTGGCTGCCCCACGTGCTGCTGAGGGGGGTTTGGGTGCCCTGAACATCCCTACGGGGAGTCTTGGGTCCCCGATCATCTCCGGGGGGGCTGTGCGTGCCCCACGTCTCTCTGAGGGGGGCTGTGGGTGCCCCCTGTGCCACGGCGGGGGCCGGGGCTGCCCGGCTCCCCCCGGCAGCGCGGCGGCGGCAGCAGCTCCCAGCCGGCGCCGCCCGCTCGCGCAGTCCCTCCGCTGCGCGGCGGGGGGCGCGCGGCGTTTCCCGCCGCTTCGGGCTGGCCAGCCGTTGGTGGGCGGCAGGTTTAGAGCCGCGCTCGCGCCCGCGGAGCTGCAGTCGCGCCAAGGCGCAGGGCTGAAGGGAGCGCCTGCGGCCAGGGAGCGCTCCGCGGGGCTTGGTAATAAACCGGCCAGTCGGCCCGGGGCAGAGTCTGGGCTATTACAGAGGGGGAGTACTGGGCAGGGATAGGCAGTTCCCCCGGAGCACAACACAGTGCTTCAGGGGAAAATTTTGGGGGAAACCCGAGGTAATTGAGAGGGCACACAGGGGACAGTTTTGGGAAAAGCTGAGATAACTTGGAGGGGACAGAGGAGACATTTTTGGGGGAAAAGCCGAAGTAACTGAGAGGGGACAGGTGCCTTTTTTGGGGAAAGTCTGAGGTAACTGAGAGGGGACATAGGTGACTTTTTTGGGGAAAAGCTGGGGTAACTGAGAGGGGACATAGGTGACTTTTTTGGGGAAAAGTTGAAGTAACATAGAGGAACAGAGGGGCCTTTTTTTGGGGAAAAGATGAGGTAACTTAGAGGGGATAGAGGTGACATTTTTGGGAGGGAAAGCTGAGGTAACAGGGTAGAGGGGACTTCTTGGGGTGAAAAGCTAGGCAGCTCAGGATTTTTGGGGGGAAAAGCTGGGGTAGCGGAAAGATGACAAAATGAGCATTTTTGGGAGGAACAGCTGGGGTAACTTAGAAGGGACAGAGGTGACATTTTTGGTGAAATCCTGAGGTAACTCAGAGGGGCCATTTTTTGGAGAAAGGATGAGGTAATTAGAGGGGACATTTTTGGGGTGAAAAGCTGGGGTAACTCAGAGGGGACAGAAGGGACATTTTTGGGGTGAAACCTGGGGCAACTCAGAGGGGAGAGAAGTGACATCTTTTGGGTGAAAAGCTGAGGCAACTTAAAAGAGAGTGGACATTTTTTGGGTGAAAAGCTGGGGTAACTTAGAAGGGACAGAGGTGTGATTTGGGGGGGGAAACCTGAGGTAACTCAGAGGGAACAGGGAACCTCTTTCTGGGAAAAGCTGGGGTAATGTAGAGGGGACAGAGGGAACATTTTGGGGGTGAAAAGCTGGGGTAACTCAGAAGGGACAGGGGACGTTTTTTGGGGAAAAGCTGAAGTAACTTGGAGGGAATAGAGGGGATGTTATTTTGGGAAAAGCTGTGGTAACTTAGCGGGTACAGAAGTGACATTTTTTGGGTGAAATCGGGTAACTCAGAGGGTACAGAATGGACGTTTTTGGGGGAGGAAACCTGGGGCAAGTTTGAGGGGACAGAGGTGGCATTTTTTTGGGGAAAAGCTGGGGTAACGTAGATGGGGCAGAAGTGACTTTTTGGGGGAAAAGCTGGGGCAACTCAGAGGGGACAGAGGTGACATTTTGGGGGAAGAAGTTGAGGTATCTTGGGACAGAATGAGCTTTTATTGTGTGAAAAGCTGAAGTAAGTTAGAGGGGACAGAGGGGACGTTTTTGGGGAAACAGCAAAAGTAACTTAGAGGGGAGAGAGGTGACAATTTTTAGGGAAAAGCTGAGGTACCTCAGAGGGGACAGGGTAAGCATTTTGGAGAGAAAGGGTTAGGTTTCTCAAAGGGGACAGAACCAGCATTTTGGAGGGTTGGAGGGAAAGATGGAGGTGACTGAGGGGACAAGGCAAGCCCCCGGGGAGAGCTCCATCACTGATGAGACTAAGGTTGAGGTTACTTAGGGCGGGGTAAGCATTTTTGAGGGTGACATCTTAGGGAAGACATTGGCAGCGTTTTTGCGGGAGAAGCTATGATGTTGCAAAATGCTGAAAGTAGCAGAAAGGATGAAGATTTTTAGGCCACGCTGAATGAGCTTTCTTGGTTTGTGTAGTTACTTTGGCTCTAGGCACTCCGGTCCAGGAGGGATGAAGAGGGGGTCACGTAGCGGGATTTTCATGGAAAAGAAGCATCGTCATAGGGACTGATTCAATTTAACAAGTGAGCTATGGCATTTTCCTTTATTGAGAGTTGTGAAGCCCAAGATCAAGAGAAACTCATTGCGTGAGCTGACACAGGCAGGACGCAGGAACAACCACAAAACCAGGGATGAAATGCAAGGAGTAAATTTATTTTCGTTACCTCGCCAACCGGGGGATCCCCGAAGCAGCACCCGGGCAGAGGCACACAAGCAGGGACGCAGGCACCGCGGCGCTCGGTCCACGCTAGAGGATCACCGAACCTGCTGTTTTCGCCTGTATGTCAGGGCTTTGCGCAGGCGTAGTTTCACTGTGCGTTGATCTCTCCCACAGCGGGGCAGGAATCTCAAGCATGTTCGATAGGGTGCCGCTAAGTCTATCACAGGCCTATGTTATCCAAACACAGATGTTCTACTTGTCCAACACACAAGGCCAAACAACAACTAGTATGATATACGTTGTTTTTTGACACCCCAGCTGCAAGGCACTTGAGCGTGTTTACAGTCCTCCTCGCCAATCTTCCGTTATTTTCCCACACTTGTGGAGACATTGTCTCTGGAGGAAGGGAGAAGAAGGATCACCAGCACTGTCCGGTAAGTTCAGCAAGAGGATTGCCTTCAGTAAATGGGCGTGGGGTGCGACTGTTGTCTCAAGTCTTGCTTAGGTTTTGGCCTGACTAAGGAGAATAAAATTACTGAAGTAGTGGAATGTGTAGGAATGCCTACAGGTTACACAAGCCTCCACGCTCGCCTGTCCAGGATGCTCCTGTATTCAATCCCCACCAGGCAGATGGTGTCTGGTTTACTGATGGGAGTGCTCATAAAATACAGCAAGGAACAGCTGCTGCTGTATCTGTAGCTGACGAACCTGCAGTAACTGAACGAGTAGCAGAGTTCCTATGCCCTAGTATTAGCTCTTAGAAATGGCACACTGATTCCCATGTTGTATGGGCTGGTGCCACACAATGGCTAGGAAATAGGGCAAAACGCAATTGGCAGATAGGGAATCGAGATGTATGGGGAAGAAAATATTGGGAACAAATATACCAGATCGCCAGCTCCCACCCTATTGCTATAGGGCACGTAGCCGAATGCCAGAAAAATACTACTCAGGTGGCCAAATGGAACAATATGGCCGACCAGCTAGCCAGTATGGATGGGGCAGGTTTTTCCTCTGCCTTGAGTATGGAATGGTTAGGTAAATGGCTGCATGAATGGTTGGGACACACTGGTGCATAGGACCTGTATCAGCATGCAGCAGGAGGAGGCTGGCCAATTTCTAAACAACAGGCAGTTCGAGTAGTGACCGCTTGCGGATTTTGTAATGATACGAGGGATTATCTTGTCAAAAGTCAACCACAAGCAAAGCTTAGGGAAGGGAAAGTCCTTTGGGGTATGTGGCAAGTTGACTATGTCGGAGGCATGACACGTACTTCTGAAGGATGGAAATGTATTCTGACTGGAGTTGAAATAGGGAGTGGTTTGGGTAATGTTTACCCTACGCACTGCACCCGGATTGGCAACTGTAGCAGGATTAAACCGATGGCTTGCTGGGCACCCAATCCACTTACCCTGTGGACCTCAGAGTAATGGTATAGCAGAAAGATGGAATGGGCTGCTTAAACAGCAGCTCCAATGGCGAAAACGGCAATGCTGATTGGGGGAGGAACTTATGGGAAGCCGTACGAGCACTGAACTCACGGCAGACTCCTACTGGCAGTCCGCTATATGGAGGTTATGAACAATCCCCTGCGCTGAACCAACACCAGCAGGATGCTTTGAATACCTCCGTGTGGCATGCAGGAGATGGGATGAGAATTCAACACCCGTCACTCGGAAAACGCTGGGTCACTTTGGAGCACTTTCGAGGGAAAGGAATATGGGAAACTGCGGATGCTGTTGGAGTGAAATTAATCACTCGTGAGGCTTGGATACGACCCAAGACCTAAGTCTTCTTTCTCTCTCCCTAGGAAGTGTTGAACTCCTGGACGAATAAGGGCAAAGCTGTCGTTGAACCTGCGTACTATGGAAAGTATCCATCTAGAAAGTACAGTGAGTATTCCCTGGAACTTTGTTAGTACTCTCTATGGTAAAGTGCTATCACTGGAAAGCATGTTAACATCTAAAAAGACAGGAACCTACATGTACTGGACAATTGTAATCCTTGCGTTGGGGAATCTGCCATTCTATCGCATAAACGTAGATGCACAATGCAATAATGAAGCAAACCCACAGAAGCTGGTAACCTCTGCCTTAACATGGACAGTGAGGCCCAACATCTCCAAAACCCACCAGTGGGGCAGCAAGAACCAAGGTATCCACCTGACTGTGCACATCAGCCTTACCTTTTGCTTAAGCGTTAGTAGTCCGTATGCAGGACTCTGGACTTGGGTTGGAGAGAGTAATACTCGCATTATAGATGGGGGCACTGCCCTACAATATGATCACGATACCACTGAAGGACCTATTAAGTTTGTCCTTTTACACGATTGCACGCATGTAACAATATCAGATAAACCCAACAAGGGATGGCAATGCCCGCTGGACATGGAGCTGCTGGGATTCATTATGGGAGTTTGTGTGGCAATTAACCGTCGAGGTCATGGTTCTTGTGCCACAGTGGGCAGTATGCAATTTGACATTTCCCTGAGTCCCACTAGCACTACTACACCACCAGTAACGGTCGCCCAAGGCTTTCCTGAAAGATGTGCAGTTTTTACTTCTGAAGCACGTGAATTTTACTTTAAGATTCACTGGGACAATGTAAACATTAGTAGAGTGTACCCAAATGGCCCACAGTGGACAATACCTATATATAATCAATGGCTTAAGTCTGACTGGAAAATCCGCACAGCTAGAGATCTTTCAACAGGATTGGGAGCTGCTGGCTTGGGCACAGGAGCGTTAAATTCTGTGGACCTGGAGATTGTTAATAATAAAGTGTCCAGGTTAGGACAATTAAGCAAACAAGCTATAACTGGTCAGAACATGGATATGGTAAAGGGGATAGACACAACTACTAAAAGCCTTACGCTTAGTCTTAACCCAGGGAAAAAGCGCGAACGGATTCTGAAAGACATGTACGCTGGCGTTCACAATTTTGTTTCTAACGCCAGCAGTGCCGTTGCATGTGTTACTATGCAAACCTTTGCTAGAAATGAATACGAACAACAAGCCCATTGGGTCCGTAGTGGAAATCCTGCTGTGTTAGGGGCTCTATTATTGGATCGGTGCCAGGATTGTAAACCCTGGTTCCTTGGAACTGTATACTCAGAGGTAGGAAGTAAGAGCAACCTGTTAAGTGGATCTATCTATTACCGCACAGTGAATAAGAAAATTAAAGAAGAACCCATTTACCAATATACCCCGCTTGCCATCATTGCCGTTAACAGAATATGGGCACCAGTTCGAGGACGCAAATGGATAGATGACCGAGGCAATCTAATTGATACTCGTGGATGTGAACAATGGGGAAACCATGAATGGTACTGCCCTGAGCTTTTAGTAATACAAGACCTGTGTTCCAGTGATATATCCTCAGGTACCTGTGATTTAGACTCAGTGTATGACAATCGCACAGTTGCACTTAAGGGAAAACCGGGTTGTATATGTGTGGTGCCACTTTGTGACGTCCTATGGAATGACAGGAACAAAACGACAGCTCCTGCCATCATAGATGGCAAGCACCATGCCGGTAACACCTCAAATAATACATATAGGTGCGCCTATAGGTAAGTGATCATAAGTACGTACTTGCTTTACTAGCCATGATTTGTAGTAACTTGTAACAAAGAAATTCAGGGAAACAAAACCTCCATGTCCTTGTGTACTACAGCGTCCTACAAACCCACTGTTGCAACCTTCACACACCTGAGGGTCATGTCACCCTCACAGGTTGTGGCAGTGACACCTGTGCAGCCAAATCAGCCTGGCCTGGGGCTCCCACAGGGACAGGGCCACAGGTCCCAGGTTGGCATCACCCAGCTCAGCCTGGTGCGGCCGTGGCCACCCCACAGCCCCTGCACAGAGGACGGGGTCCACAGTGGGGCCAGCCCTGCACCCAGAAACCACCCCCAGAGAAGGGAGAAAACTGCCCGGGGCAGCTCCCTGTGGCGCTTGGCACCAGCCAGCCCAGAGGGAGGCACCCGCAGACCCCCACAGCAACGCCCCATGTGGTGCGGCAGACCTCCTGCCACCCCACACAGCCCCCAGCCTGGCCCAGGGACAGGCATCACGGCCCCCAGCAACACTCAGACTGCTCCCCGGCCGGGTGAGCAGCAACAACCGACACCACCACCCACAGCGGGGTTTTCCTGAGCAGCAGCTGGACACAGCCCTGGCACGCTCGACCCCACCAGGCCCTGCTGTGGGCACAGCACCACCCGCCTCCCACCCCTGTGGCACAGCACCTCTCCTGTGGTGTGACCATGAGACCCCTGTGCCCTGGCCAGCAGCAAGAGCCCCCCAGCTCCCAGCTCAGCCCTGATGGCTGCAGCTCCTGCGTCCCTCAACGCTCCTTGGACGAGGTGGGCGCTGGTGCCCCTCACCCAGGCTTGCGGCTGGCTGCTGCTGGCTCCTCACTGCACTGCCGTGGCGTTGCCTGCAAGGACAAGAGCCCTGTGAGGACCCAGGTCCCTGCGGGGGTCAGAGCTCTGGTCCCCGTTCCCAATGGCCCGACCCCTGTGTGCGTTGGGGGAGAAACAGCCCTGGAGAGGAGACCCCATGATCAGGGATGGGCAAAGCCACGGGGTCCCGGCAGCCCCTGCCAGGATGGGCCAAGGGGTAGAAGGGCCCCAAGCAGGAACGACTGTCAGGGGACCCCATAACAACCATGACGGTGGGAGGGGAGATGGGGGCAGGGGGGTCTGCAGGAGCCCCATGCTGGGGACACAGGGCTCACCTGCCACTGGAAAGGGGGGACCCCAGCACTCGTGGTTGGGTGGCTTTGTAGACCTTGACCCCGGGGCGCTCTCAGCTCATCCATGAGCTCCCAGAGCAGCAGGGCTGTGGCTGAACTGGCCACCCCAAATCACACAGGGGGGAGGCTCAGACCCAGCCCCCTGCCCCAGCTCCGTTCTTGGCAGGCTGTGGGTGATGGGGATTTGGGACCAGCAACCAGGAGCAAGCAGTTTGTAGTCTGGAAGGAAAAGCCCTCAGAGAAAGATGCCCCAGGTGTTTCTGAAGTGGGTGCGATAGCGAGTACAAAGGAATATCAAAGAGATGTATGGTTCTTTGGTTGAAGTAGTGCAGAGGAGTTAGGAATGCTTTATGAACAGACAAGCTGGACATTCAGTAGATGAAAAGGCCTTGAAACTTTGTATCTTGAGTAGAATAGGTAAGGAAGTTATGCCGGAGTGAGCTAGTTTGTGCAAGTGAGATCATGCAAACCAAGCCAAGGGTTAAACGGAGCATGCGTAAAGGCTGAGTTCAGCTAAAGGACACTGTGAGGAAGACTATCGATGGCCACCAGAGAACCCTTGAAGACCAGCTATGGATATAAAAGCGCATGCGTCAAAGACTTTTACATATGTTAATGAGTCCCAGGAAATAGCATGAATATGTTGAAATCTAATGAATATGTATACCTTGATTGTATGTAACCCCCACAGTTGAGTAATTTGGCGCGCACACTAGGTGGAGCGATCCCCTATGCGCCCGGCGCTGCAATAAAGAATGCCTGCTTTCTAAAACTCCAAACTGAGTCTTAGAGAGTTCTTATTTCACCGGCTTAGGGTAACAGGTGTCTTGCTCAGGCTGCTGCGTTCAAAGACAGAGAAGGCAGCACAGGTCCCTGAGGGGTCCCCACTGCCAGGGCACTGCCACCCCCACCGCAAAGTGGGGGGCACAGCTCTGCCAGGAGCTGCCACTGTCCCTTGCAGCAAAGCCCTCCCCAAAAGCAGCCCCCCACCAAAGGCAGCAGCACCTCGTCCCCCTGCCTATGCAAGTAAAATGCCTCTGTAAAAACAGAGGTCCTTCTGCTTCAGAGCCGCAGTGCTTCAACACTTCAATCCTGTCTTCTCATCCCCAGTTCATCTGTCGTCATTATCTGCTTAAGACGGTATCTTTTTTTCTATGTTCGCAGCGTCCCAAAGCTACTACAGCTCGGTCCTAGCTTTCCCAAGCTCTCAGTAGTCACCTTAATCTTTGCTTTGTTCCCTGAGCATCTCAGCCTGTTTGCCTTTGCCTCCCCCTCTCCCTCTCCCTCTCCCTCTCCCTCTCCCTTCCTTCTTCACCTGCTTTCTTAGCAGGCTTCAAGGCAGAGGGTTTTCCTTGTCCCTTTCCATCACCCAAAGCCCAGTCACCAGTTGCCATCCCTCCTCCACTTGCCTGTCTGTGCCACTGCCTCATCCTCATCCCCCTCTTCCTCAGTTCCCTGGGGCCACCATGGCCCCTGGAGTCCCGCTCCTACCCATCCTTGCCCAGCAAGGGGCTGCAGCCTCTGAGAGCAGCAGAGCTCCTGCTCTGCAGCACCATCCCCAAAAACACCTGACCCATGTAATGACTCCACCTGCACCTGCACCTGCACCTGCACCTGCACCTCTACCTCCACCTCCACCTCCACCTCCACCTCCACCTCCACCTCCACCTCCACCTCCACCTGCAGGTGTGGCCCTTTCCCTCCCTGCTGCCCCCTGCAAGGCACAGCACCACCCTCTGCCATTCTCACTTCAGCTTTGGAGATTTAATTTAAAAAAAAAAAAAAAAAAAAGAGGGTGGTCCCATAGGAAGTCCCATACAGACACACTCCCTGCCTGTGCCCAAGCTCAGCACTGCTCTGTTAAGCAGCACGGGGATGAGATGCAAAGGATCCTGTGCTCTTACAGCTACAAGGGCTCTCTCCCGCTCCCAGCGCACAGCCACACATCCTCAGCAAAGAAATCATCAGTGGGAAAGCAGCCTGAGCTTTGGACCGCGTAACCGTGGGCTGCTGCTCATTTGCCCAGGAGGGGTCCCAGGGCAGCTCCCCAGGGAGGTCCTCTCCAGCCGCCACGTCCCCGCACAGCCCACAGGCATTTCTGCAACAGGTATTACGGGTGTTTAACAGAGCACCTTCGGACAGTTTGTGTCCCGCCTGCCCCTGCCCAGCTCTGACACGTTTGTCCTGCCTGCGCAGGCAGCACTGCTGCCCGTCTGGGTGATGGCTGGGTGGGTGCCCGCCAAGCAGCCCTCCCCTCCCTGCCCTGGGGCTCCCTGCCCTTGTGTGACAAGGGAGCGCCTGAGTTTCAGGATGCTGGGAGGAGCAAAAAGAAAAACAGGGGAAGCATTTACGTTTTGAAGCAAGGGATGATGGCATTAATCCCCGTAAATTCTGTTAACATGCTATAAAGGGAATGGGATTGTTTTCACATCAGAGTTACACATCTACACAGAATTTAAGTATTAAACACAAGGAATATGGTGGAATAAATATATTACTATGCCCAGCACTCAGATGATGCCATCGAGCGCATTACCCGCATCCAACACGAGAGACATACAGGCTGTGGCATTGCATTCGTATTGGCTGTTATCAACAGGCGGCAAAGGGGTTGGTGGCTCTGCCGGCAGCTCCTGCTGCTCCCCATCATTTACAGCCTGGCCCGGACACATCTCTGCTGTCAGACACAGCCTGTTGCTGTATGGCCCACCCTTGTTCCCTGGTAGGACACGGAGAGGAAAAGGGATGTTGAATTACGCCATGAGGGAAGAAAGCTTCCACATGATTTGCTCATGACTTTTTGCAGCTTTCTGCAGGCAGCGGAAGCGTGGCTGGGCTGACCCTATCTGAGACACCAGTATCTGCTCCCATTAGGTGATGAGTGGCCGTGAAGGGTGAACTGACAGCTGGTAGGATTGCTTCAGTCACCGGCACCCGCTGAGGGTTAAAAGACAAGGGTGTTTGCCTGCTGCTACTGAACAGGGCTGTTGAGCAGCAAAAATGCTGCTGTGCCCTCTCTGGGGCAAGTCACCCGGCTGTTGGCAGGGACCTTTGGAGTGAGCACAGGCAACCCCACCACCCGTGGGTGCAGTGGGGGCCACGGCGCCCATTGGGCCTCACCGGACTCCTCCTGCCCTTGCCCAGGCCGGCTGTCCCTGCTTGTTCATGCACGAGGCCCCACGTAATTCCTGCCGCCTCTGCAGCCGATGTAACACCTCATGGCACGCCAAAACGGCAGCCCCTGTGAGGAGCCTGGGCACGGGACGATTTAAGAAGAAGCAGGAGCCAGGAGGGGCAGGGGAGGGGACAGACCACGGACAGGCCATGCAGTGGGGATGCCAGGCAGGGACAGCATGAGGGTCCCACGCAGGGACAGGGATGCCCAGCAGCAGGCAGGACCGCAGGGACCACAGGGAGAAGTGTGCACAGGAGCAGCAGCAGAAGAAGGTTTAGGGGCAGGACGCCACCAGCCTCCTGTGCCAAAGGAGGCGCTCCCCCGCCGCCAGGTTACAAGATTAATAGCAGCGCATGGTGAAAATGCAGCCGAGCAGTGCTCACCACCACACACTGGCAGGGCTGACCATGGACTTTCCCTTCCTCTCCCCGAGTACGAGCGCACCACACCCCTGTGCAGACGGAGGCTGCGGTGCGGAGCCAGCAGCAGCCTGCAGAACCCCCCGCCGCACACTCATCTCCTGAGAGGTGGCCTGGGCCCAGCACACCCAGCACATCACCCTGGGTGCCCCCAAATCTACAGATCCACGGCACCACCAGTGGTGTTGGAACAGCTGTAGGGAACAAAACGGATCCTGAGGTGCGTGCAGCCATAGTTCACCAACAACCAAGGTCATAAAGCAGCATTTTGTTACCTCTAGGCACATGTATATGTGCACAAATGAACAATACAGTGCAAAAGCTGCTGTCCTTTACCTCTGCTGCCCACTTCTGTCGAGATGCCTGTCAGCAGCACCCGGCACGCCCTGGTTTAGCTCTGAAGTAGTTTTCCAGGTAGAAAACCTCCCCTCTGTTTCCACCGCTTCCCCTTCCCCAGCAACACTGCTTCAGCCACGAGCAGTTTCCATAGTTTTGTTCCACAGCTCTTGCTGAAGCAAAGCCAAGCCATACGTACCTGCCGAGCCGCCCTTGTCCCGGGACACGTGTGTCCTTTTCCTGGTTCTCATCCTTTATAGGCTCTGGGTGCTCCCTGGCAAACAAACTCTGCTCCCTCTGACTAACAGACCAGATGCCAGCTTAGGTGCTGCTTTGCGCAATTGCAGCTTCCCCACTGAAGACAGCTGGCTGCAAGTTTGCTGCAAGCTTGCTGCCGCTTCTGCCGGGCTCCTGCTGCCCCCCGTCACCTTTCCCCACGCCAGCATCCCACAGGCCCAGTGCCCTGATGGGACACACCGCTCGTACCCACCGAGTGGTCCATGTCGGGGACATGCCGCTTTTGGTAGCGGTTTTCAGAGGAGGACAATTTGCATTCAGACTCCCGTGCTGCCTTAAGCGATCTGCCACTGGAGGTGCAGTGCCTTTCCTTCATGAAGCCTGAGCATCAGCAAGAACTGACCGTAACTCCACTGGGTGACACAGGCGCTGCCTCGAGGTACAGCTCCAAAATCATACCACTCTGTGCTGGGATGAGACGGCAGCGTGGTATTTCTGCTCTCCCCCTCTCCACTTTCCTGGCCTTTACCTCTCTTAGGCTAAAAATGCTGTTTTCTGTAGTTCCAGGGATCATCCACAGGACCGCCTGGGCCATCTGGGGTTTAGGCAGATCGGAGTGCCACCGCACAGCCCCACCCCGCAGCACTGACAGAGCCTCCACCTGCCCTTTACAAGGTTTGTGGTGAAGGTGAAGGCAGAAGGGTAAAAAATACCGTATTTTCCTTAGAGACTGAAGCTGGGGGAGATTTGTAGGGATCAAAAATCCTTTAGCATCTCTCTGAGAGTGATGGAGAGAGGGTGGATGTAACCTCCGCCTTTTGGACGGARAGCGTATCGCTAACAGCCCAGCGCAGGCAGGCGTGCTCTGCCTGGCCGTGGCCGGGAGGCGGCAGGGTTTGCCCATGGAGAGGACTTGGCCAAGCCAGGACCCAGCCAGGTTTTCAATCGCAGGCAGGTGGGAATTCATGCTCAGGGTCCGTAGGGGAGCATGTCTCTGCAACGCAGGAGGTGGGCTGGTGCCAGGCAGCCAAAAATCCCCGTGGCTTTATGTTCAGAAAGTGGGACTGGTCAGCAGCCCAGGACAGCCAACGGGGCCACCGCAGCAGGGACAAGTCTGCACTCAGTGGCCTGCAGCCATCACCTGCCTGTGGGAAGCCCCAGCTCTGCCCTGGAGCAGAAGTCACTTTTTCAAATTTTACAACCTGGATGAGCAACACCGACTCTTCCGATGTATTAAACATCCTTTCTAAAAGCTGACCGAATAACAAAATACTAGTGAAAATCTTTCTCTGCAGTGGGCACAGGGAAATCTCAGCTGCCCCAGGGGCTGCCGAGACAGACAGAGCAGGAGAAGGATGGGTGCTCTCAGGTGGTGCAAGAGTGACACACACACAGGCAGGAAGGCAAACTCTGCTGTTTAACCATGATACTGCTCAGGGAAGGGGAATCAACCACAGCCAAAGCAACCCCCCTCCGTGGTGCATTTCCCAACAGCCAGGGCAGCGGCGACTCCTGCCCACAGCAGCTCCGCAGGGTGCAGCGAGGACGGCGGCATCTGCAACGGGACAGGAGAGGAAGGTCAGGGAGCAGGGCCGTGCATCGCCACACCCCAGTGTGTGTGCCCCCAGTCCTGCCCCCCCCCAGTCCTGCACGAGGTTCCCAGCAACATTTTGCTGCAGGACAGGTCATTCTTGTCACCTGTCCATGGGCATTTCCCCACTGCAGCAACCCTGTGTCTTACGTCAGGCGTTGGCGGGAGAGGCTCCAGGAAGCCACTTGGCTGTGTGAGGCGGCGGCTTTATAAACCAGCACCAGCACACCCAGCTTACCAGAATATGCCCAGCTCCCTCCTCCGGTTGATGTCTCTCTTAATTTGGCAAACGGAGCACACGGGGCACCACATGGTGACACAGAAGTCAGAGCAAATGGACCCCTGTTAGGAAGAAATTGGTTAGGGATGGGGGCTTCCCAAAAGCCATGTTTCAGCCAAGAAAAGGTTAAGCACATTCCACGTGTGTGCCCTTTGTTTCCTGTCTGGCTGCAGCATCCTGAGTAGCAGACACTAAAAACTGGGGCTGGCTAACCCCCACCCAGTGGAAAGGAAGGAAGGAGCCCTTTCTGCAAGCTGCAGATAGCTACTTCTCTTTTGGCTTCCGAGGTTAAGACTGGGGGGAAAAACGCACACAGAAAGAGACAATTTGGGCAAACTGGACTTGGGCCACCATGGTTTGCACTGGGCACAGCACTAACCCCTGGTGGGAAGAAACCATTTCACATATGTACTGTATGCGAATGTCCACCTTTCTCCCGCATCTGCTTATGGATGTTTATCCGTGTAACCGACTTAATCTATTCTTTAGTCTGGCCACAATTATCTCAAATCTTTCCCATCTTTCAAAGACTGGGGATGGCAAGGGGAAGCAGCAGCCGAGGCTCTGCAAGCCGCTGTGGTCGGCAGCAGCTGAAGGCAGGACACGTGCCCCTGGTGAAGGGTGCTGGGAAGGAGCTGTGTCTGATTAACGTGTTGTTGGACACCAGTCCTGGGATCAGCATGGCCGAGGGCATCCCAACTCCTGTCCTGTGCTCCCGGCATCATGCAGGATATGAAAGTGAAAAAAAGGGCGAGGGGAGAGCGCTGCTGCCCCATGCTCATCCCTGATACACAGAGAGAGGGCCCTCGGGGGCACCTTGTCTTTCTGCCTCGCAGCATGGTGAGCAGGAGGGTTAACCACTGACCGGGATGTTGTATCTGGTGCGGTAGAGGGTCCTCATGGCCACAGTGGTCCCACACAGGCAGCACTCGTTCATGTCCCCGGCCACTTGGGAGGCGAGGCAGGGGAAGCAGAACATCCCACAGCAGCCTGGCAGGGGAGAAACGCAGCAGCGGGTGAGGCTCTGCCTGCCTGCCTGGCACCACCGGCATCGGGGGAGGAACTGGGAGGACCAGGCTACATGGCTGTAGCTATTGCACCACCGACCCGAGCGGCAGGGGCAAGAAAAGTGTCCCGAGAGAGCGTGGGACCAACCGCAGCACGTCACTACCGACGGCTGAGAGATGGGACCACCCGAGGCACTCACAGACGCCGCAGTCGGTGCAGCAGTCCATCAGCCCTGTCTGCCACATGCTCCTTGAGACAGCAGACATGCCATGCTGCGGCTGGATCGTCACAATGGTCGGGGTGGACATTCCTAGTTGCTCTTCTGAAAGAGACGGGAGGGGAACAGGACAGTTAGGGAAAAAACTGCAGTCGGTCTGATCCCCCAATGGAGCTGGTCGCCATCGTTCTTCAGCAGGTGGCATTTTGCCCAGCTCCCTTGCTACTGCTGGAGGTCACAAAGCGTAACTGTATCTTACTTGCATTTGTGTCTTTTCAAGGTTTTTGCATTTTCTGCCATTTTATCCAGCCTTCAAAATAGCATCAGGCCATTGACATTCCCCACTCCACCCCAGAATGGCTTCGCTAGTGCACAGTTCACCAATTGCCCTTGTGCCAAGCAGGGCTGGGCAGTGAACCTAGGCTAAAGCCAGAGACTCAGGCATTTTGGTTGTTGAACTTGGCACATTTTACACAAGATCCCTTTGGCATGGGTACAAAGCGTGTGGGAAGCAGCCGTGGTCTTGCATTTCCTTGTAACGAAGCTGGGCTCCATGCAAGAGAGGTACTGTAGAAAACTAGTATCTCCGGTTTTTTGTCATAGGCAGCCAGAAAGGCAGAAACTCAATGCTATCTCCCAAGTCTGAACCTTGCCTTCCTGCAGTTAAGCAAGCAAGTAAACATTGAAAACCAGTAAGCCTTAGGTCTAAAAGAAAAAAAACAAAAATCTCTGTGCTCCTATTCTCCCAGCCAAGTAAAAGACAGCACAGAACATTCTCAGATAACAATTAAAAGCAAGTTTTGCCCTGAGGCCAAGTTCTTTTAGTTATGCACAAATAGAAGAAAGGGGAAGGAAAAAAAATAAGATAAACTGCCTGCTCACATTTGTTGAGACTTTTTGCTACAAATTGGGGTTTTTTGGTTTGGGGTTTTGGTTTTGTTTTTTTTTTTTTTTTTTTTTTTTTAGAAGTAGCAGCTTGGCAAAGGCAGAACCGTGCTGCTGGGTGGTCAGGCTCCTCCCCACGCACCTCTTGAGCTCAGAAGCCAGAACAGAAACTGAAATGAAGTGAGCGATGCTGGGCGAAGGGGGTGGAGGACACCGTCTCTCTCCACCCTTTGGGACAACACACGCTCCTCCACAAATCCCGCTCCCGGCTTCACCTGGCAGCACACGCCAGCCTGCAAGCCCGGCGTGAACGCAGCCAGAAGCAGTTATCATCAGCTATGTGTCCAAAGGGAAACTGTGAGCATGCGTTGCCTCTGTGGGTCGCTTCCCTCTGCTGACCCACAGCAGTACTACTGACAACGTGGTAAATCCCTCTACTTTCTACACTTTTACAAATGCACAGTATTCTGTATACGAGTATTACTCACATACTTTCTTCTCTCTTAGCTGCAAACATCAATGAAGAGATTGCAACATTAAGATGTTCTTGTCACCAATAGCACAACCCATTGGAAAGGACAGCAAATACACAGGGAGACCAGGCAGCAACAAATAAAAGCGACTAATACCCAAGCTTCTGGCAGGACAGCAGCTATATCCAGCACATCCTCAGAGCCTACCAGAAAACACATACAGCGAAGCAGCCTTGCTTAGAGGAATTTGGTCTTGAGCATCCATGTAGACAAGAGAGAGCCCAATTTAAACAGAGGGCAAAGTACCAGCCAGATTCCTTTAACGCATTTACACAATTCTGCTAGCAGGAGAAAGCAGCAAAAAAGTAACCTCTCCATAATCCAGCTTTTGTGCATAGCTTTTTAAAAGCCTCCCCCCTTCCCCAAGTAGGATTTGCCATATATTTTGCTTTAAATTATGTGCTGAGCAGGAAAAAAAAAAAAATCTCTACTTTTGCACTATTATCCCACTCTTCCCAGGCTAACAAGTTTTTACTATTTCCATGCTTTAAGAGAACCAACCTTCTGGCGAGCAGCCTCTGTCAGTGCAGGCTTCCTTGCTGGCCGGGGCCCTGCGCAGAGGTTCTGGGGAGGATGAAACTAAACTTTCTCACTCTTGGAGGCTTTTATTGGCAGCCAGCAGTGAGCAAATACAATGGTGGGAGGTAACTGAAGGGGGAGGTCGGGAGCTGTGCTCTCTTGGTATGACTACAGGCTTAACATACACGCAGAGCACAACTTTTTTTTTTTCCTTTTCCCAGAATTAAATCATAGACTGCTATTCATCTTTTAAAAAAATGGTTGCATGTATATTGTCTTATTCCTGTTTGGGGGAGAACAGTTCTGAATTATGTCCATTCGTTGGGATAGACATTTTTCCAACATTTTTCCCCAAAGAAAAAGTATACTTCTTGGATCCCAGACCAGACTAAATGAAGAACACCTCAGGGTGCTTCACTCTGAGCTTTTCCCTTTCCTCAAGGAAAAGGCTTCGGATGAAGGGGTTGTGCAGACCTGCTTGCTTTCACAACCAGGCTTGGGCAATGGCGGGTGGGCAGTGTGGCAGTGAAAGGGGGCTGTGGCAGGGGCTCCTGGGTGGCCGAAACGTCCCTGTGGCACCCAGAACAGCCCCTGCCCCAGCCTGCCGACGCAGGAGGCAAAACAGGATGCTCTCAGTCAAAGCCAGCAACAGCTAAACCCATCTGCATCAGGGGGTGGCTCCCTGTGGGTCAGCACCCTGTGCCATGAGACTGTGACGGGGGGAAGCCCCAGCCTCGACTGTCCTCCTCCACTTTCATTCAGCCCCAGATAAGGAGGCAGCAGGATGCGATGGTACCTTTGCTTTTAATCCTCTCCTCCATCTGCAGCAAGTGTGCTCCCTGCTCCTTCTTAGAGATGCATTTGGGGTTTCATTTCTGAACTGGTAAATACACCCCACATGGAGGCTTTCTATAAAAATTAGGCTGATTACCTAAGTGCTCGTCACAAGCCACGTAGCCCAGCTATTGGAAAATTAACTGAGTCCTTACCATACATGCATCCATTTCCCTCTATGAGATACTAATATTTACTATTTCTTCACTAACATGCCCCGAATATTTAACCGCTCATGCCCTGTGCAAGTCACTGACAGTTTTGGATGCACCTCCACATTTCGTAGAGAAGCTGTGACACCAGGACAGTGGTTTTTGTTTTCCAGCGTGGTGCAGGGTGTGCAGAAAGCACGGAGTGGGTCTGAGCAGCTGCTTGCCCAGGAGCAATGCAAGTTCAAAGCATCCCCATGTGAAGTGCTGACGGCGTGTTCCCCTTCTCTCTCGCCATCGACAAGAACGGGGGAAGGAGAAGTTTGCGTTAAACTGCAATTTACCAGCTTTGTCAACAGGCTGGGATTTACGGTGCATTAAGTAAGTGGAGCGTTTTACCAATAGTGCTGCTGAGGTAACAGTGAGCCATGCCCTGAAATGCTCCCCTTGGCTTCCAACAGCTCCAAAGTTTAACTGTGGCTGTCCCTGTTTTATGACGGGGCTGCCTGGCTGACCCCTGGCTGGTTCGTACATGTTTTTTTTTTCAAAAACATTGCAAGAGGCTGTGGGAATTTGAGGTTTGCAAAAAGTTGTAGTTCAGCAGATGCTTTCTAGGAGAGGAGATACCTGACATCCTACCGGCTGGCTAGACTAGGCTCATGCAAAATGCCAGCTAGCCTAGGAGTCTGCTGGGGAGGGAGGGAAATGGGAAGCTGAAATGCATTGTCGGTATGGGAGATAATACATTAAAAAAAAAAGCTAATCAATCAGCAACATTTTAAGGATTTTAACAGTCTGTCCTCTATTCAGAGCTGGGGTGACACTGTCTGAGCAACCAGGTGCTGCAAGTTCTTTCTTCCGCAGAAAAGCAACCCACTTCTACCTGCAATCCTGGTGCATCAAAGTGTAACTGCCATTTGTCAACCTGAGAAAACACCACCATAAACACCTACCTCAGCTCATTCCCTTCACCCAGCATTTAAGTCAGACAAAAAACCCTGCAAAAATCTCACCAGTGAAATCAAAACACGAACTCCTGAAACTTGCAGCAAGACCATCACTCTCGCACAGCGCCGGCCAGGAGCGCCCATTGCCTCCCGTTGCAGCCGCCGTGGTTTCTGGCTGGAGCTCACCACGGGGCCTGACGGGGCTCTGCCAACGACTGGCGGCCGTGGTCCCCTTCACGTGTTGCTTCTCCGGGTCCGTGCAGTGGCACTGCAGGAAGATGGGCAGTCGGCTGCAAAGCATGCCTCTCAGCCACAGCAAGACAACAAAGACCAAAATGTCTCAATAGCTAGGAAGAAAGAAAACATGCTAACAAAACCAAACCTGTAATGCCTTTTTCCACGTGGTAAGAATAAAAGATTATTTCCAAGCAGACAATGGAAAAATTCAGCTGAAATTAGTATTCACCAATTTAACGTGTACTACAGTAAATGCAATTTCGATAAAGATTCAGGAATACAGATGAAAAAAACCTCCCTGAACACATTTTTGCTTTCTCTGCAAAGAACAAAGTACAAATTACGCTGTCTACCATTGTATTTTACAGAGAAGTGGCAACCAGAAACTAGTCTATTCCATTTTATGCCGACGCCATCCACATGCAAATATTCCCACCTGTTCTCCGTACCATTTGAATACCACTCCATCACGCAACTTAAAACACTACCACAAATGAGGAAAGCCACCTTCCCCAGTACGCTGCCTTGTGCTCCTGGTTACACAAACCCTGGCATCTTGAGTGGCAAGAAGTGGGTTCGTTTACAGACGGTCTGCTGTAAGCCCACTGGTGTGCAGGTCAGGGGGTGCTGCCTGGTGGAGGAGGTGCCTGGGGGTCTCTCTCCAAAGCTCTGGTCTCACCAGTCCTTTCAAGAGGCAGAGTACCAACCTCAGCATTTCAACAGGGTTTTGTTTCAGACATGGAGAAGGGCTTCTGCGTCTGAAACTTCGTTTTTTYCCAGATGTCTCAGCTGGTTCAATGGAAGAGCACCTCTCCCCCAAACCTTGCCTCCTTCCCACAGCTTGGAATGACTCAGGCGAAAGGAAATTCCCTGCAACTATAAAAGCTGGAGGAGAAAGGAGCTGAGCAAGTGCTAGGGAAAATTTTCACAGCCCTTAGGAAAACGGCTAAGGGTCAGGTTCACATCTCACCAAAACCGAAGTGACTGCAGTTGGTGCAAGGAGAGAGCTGTTTCCTGCCCATGCCTGCTTGTCCCTTGTCTCTCCCATGCCAGGGGCACCACACACAGTGGAGTGGGTCCACTCGGCTGGCTGATCAGACAGAAAATGGCACGAGGGTTATGGCTGGGGGAGTGCATTGCCACCTGGGCAAGCTGCCCAAACCCCTTGTGCCGCAGACATCCAAACAGGAGGTCAGCAAGTTGAAGAGGATAGATCCTACTTCCCACCTGTATGGACCAGTATCTCAGCCATTAGGAGTAAGCATCCCTCTGCTTAAGAGGGAGAATATAGGGGGTACACACCATGGGCCACCCTGTGCTTTTACCTGCGTGACCACGGAGAGGACATGAGGAAGTGGGATGGAAAATCTACCTCGACCCTAGAGGCACGGGTACGTGA
>JAYKAV010003469.1:17104-39798 GCA_035582835.1 Phoebastria nigripes | reverse complement strand
AATAGGAAACCCCAGTCGCCCAGGAATCTTGGAAGTGATCACGGACTGGCCAGAAGGCAAAGATTTTGGAATATCCCCAGAGGAGGAGGTGACGCGTGCTGAGGGTGCCCCACTGTATAATAAACTACCAGAAAATGAGAAGCAATATGCCCTGTTCACTGATGGGTCCTGTTGTATTGTAGGAAAGCATTGGAGATTGAAAGCTGCTGTATGGAGTCCTCTATGACAAGTTGTAGAAACTGCTGAAGGAGAAGATGAATCAAGTCAGTTTGCAGAAGTGAAGGCCATCCAGCTGGCTTTAGACATTGCTGACCAAGAAAAGTGGCCAGTACTTTTATCTCTATACTGACTCATGGATGGTGGCAGGTGCACAAGAAGCTGGGAGGGGGCACAAGCAGGACAGCTGACCCAAACTGACCAAAGGGATATTCTATACCATATGATGTCATGCTCAGTATATAAACTGGGGGAGTTGGCTGGCAGGCAGCGATCACTGCTCGGGGACTGGCTGGGCATCGGTCGGCAGGTGGTGAGCGGTTGTATCACTTGTTTTTTTTCCCCTGGGTTTTGTTCCTCTCTCTCTCTCTCTCTCRTTGTTTTACTTTTCATTACCATTTGTTGTTGTTGTTATTATTATTTTATTTTATTTCAAGTATTAAACTGGTCTTATCTCAACCCATGAATTTTCTTACTTTTGCTCTTCCGATTCTCTCCCCCATCCCACTGGAGGGGGGAGGGTGAGCGAGCAGCTGTATGGTGCTTAGATACCAACCGGGGTTAAACCACGACAACATCCAACACACTTTGCAACAGAATTTGACATGTGACAAGTACTTTTTAAATGTATGGATGTTACTTAGTAGAATCTATTGTACTGTTGATCAAAAAGGGCCTTTACTACTTAATAACAAAGATGCTTTTTAAGACAGATGGGAGAAGGCAGTCTGAGACAGTTGGACTGGGAGAGGTGATGTGCAAGATGGGGAAGCTGTGCAGCTCTGCACCTGCTGCGTGCACGTGACCACAAGTCCTCTTCAGAGGAGAGCTTTGCTCAGTCTTGTTTCTCCCCTCCGTGTGTACATGATGTCTCTTGTGTATGGGATTTCTTCTGTGTGACTTCATCGCTCATCCAACTGCTCATCCTGATAGCCTCTCATGGTAGCTCCCTATGCGTTTAACCTCCAGTTTTCTGACGTACCTTCTGACTTACCCTGGCATAAATAAATCAGCACTGAGCAGCTTGAAGGCAACTTTTTGGTCCCCCCCTGCATTGCCACTGATTTCTTGAGCAAGGCCTGAAGACAGGTGGTAGAACAGTTGCCACCTTTGCACCCGCTCCATAGCAGATGGCTTCCTTGTATGGATGTCCCAAGATCTCAGAGGACACCTGATAGCACAGCAGCTCACGACTGGGCTGAGAGACATGGGAAGGAGTGACAGGACACTCTCCCCATCCTACCCAGCGTACGAGAAAAACCAGGTGACTGGTCCCCGGGTTGCGCTAGCGGTGGGCCAGCTGTGGAAAGCACCCTCGCCAGATAAAGACCCAACAAAGGATGAACCTGTGGCTGCCAGGGCCCTGCTTGTGGTTGAGCAACTGGGTCTTGTCACCTGGGAGAGGAGGTATGCACTGCAACACCAGACCTTCAGCCTGTCCTTTATTCTGCTGAAAGCAACCTCAGCCCCATCAGCTTCATGGACAACCTGCGCTTACACAGCCTTGGCTTTCTGCCCTAGGTCTTCCCCCATAAGCAGAAAGGAGACAGGAGACCTCCCAGCCCCTCTGTCTTACAGATACAGTCAGCGCAACACCTTTTCCAGTGACCTGCCAAATCTTTCATTTATTGCATTACTGCCTCCACTGTGAGGTGTCATGCACACGGAAGTGGGGAGGGGGGGGAAGCATCATGCCAACACTAAGCAGAAAAATTCTTTAAGGTCCCTTCCAACCAATGCTTAAATAAAGCACAACAGTAATGCAGGTATTGCCAAAAACCACATTATGGTGTACATAAAGTCTGTGCTTTCCTTCATTTTTCTCTCAAGTACTTTTATTTCCATTTATATACTTTCTGAAAAAGTGCATGACAGCATTTGGGGGAAAATAAGCTCTGATGAAGCTGGAAAATCTGGCAAATATTTGGCCATGCTACAGCATGACAGCCAACACAAAATGCACACAGGTCTTTCTATTAAGCAGCCACTTAACACTGTTGTAGTTTCTCCTCAAAACAGTCCCCTCATACTATGCATGTGCTGTTGCCTGCAGGGTTAACTTGGAGATAAAATTATTTCCCTTCAATATACTTTTCATTCAGAGCTGAACAATACTTTGATGCCAATCCAGGTAAAAAAACAAGGTACTATGGAATGAGCATGCAGTTGCTTCCCCCCCCCCCGCCCTCACAGCTTGTTACAGGCTTGGTTCTGTTTTTTATGCAGTTGAAGCAACATATTTTATATCGGATATTTCTCCTTGTTATTCTACCTGTCATAGCCAAGAAGCTCTGCAATTTGGAGGAATTGTGTTCTGCTGGTGTAAACATTCAGGGGTGGGTTTTGKTTTTGTTTTTGTTTTTCATTAGGGCAGGGATTTCTACTCACTCTTCCAGAAATTAAAGCTGTATTTTTATAAGTTTTGAACTTTGCATTTGAACACTGGTTTTTGTTGTTGKTTTTTTTTTGTTTTTTTAATGGTATTAGACCTCTTCCTGCTTAGCTCAGACAAAACCACATGTGTACAGCTACCTGGCTGGGTGTAGGGTGGTGGTGTTTTTTAAACAGGAAAAGTGCTGTAAAACCAATGCGTTTTTTTGCGATTTCCTTTGTAATTCTGGTACGGTATCTAGCACACACTGTGCTAAAATTTGCTCTGGCCTTTTGCCTCCATCACAAACTACAGGAAAGCACACAGGAAACTCACCTCCGGTATGCCAGGAGCCTTCAGCTAGTACCGAAACTTCACATTATCCATGGCTGGTTAACATCGATGTTTTTTTCTTGTCAGCTTTGTTTTGAAGCTTAAACGGATCTTCTCTCCTCGTATTTGCACTGTGATGCGTTTAGAAACAAATTAATGGCCCTTTCCCTGCTTTTACCAAAAGGAAAAAACAAAGCAGTGCCCACAACAGACATTCTCCCGCTTGTTTACCACACCAGTCCTTCATCAGAACAGTTGTGCTTTCAGCGTCTTCCTTGAATACTGGCTAACCACAATGCCGTGCTGGTACAGGTAATGGGTTACCTTAATTTTCAGCCAGCTTTTTAGTAACTTCAGCCCACACATTGCTCTGATCTTTCCACACGCTGACACACCTTTCTGACTTTGAGTCGAGCCCCCTTTTTGTTCCCACATCACGCTACCAGTGGCTGGTGCTACACCTGACCTACTGACCTGGTAACCCCCCCTGCGGCTGGACTGCCTTCCAGCCACACTGGCTGTCCCATGTCCTCTGGCCGATGCTGTTTGCACACCACAGTTCCTGAGCTAGGTGCCTGCAGCACGTACTTTCCTGAAATTAGAAGGAGGGAAAAATCTGACCCCCTTGCATTAATGATACTGTATTTACCAAGAAATACACGAATAGCAAAATCCAGGCACAATTTGCCTTGGATGACCCTATGGTGAGTCCTTCCCCCCGGCAAGGTGAGCGTGAAAGCTCCCGTGTGCCTCTGTCCCAAGTGGGCTTCTGAGTCAAAGATCCATCCCCATCATGAAGGGCTGCCGATGCGTTGGCAACCCCTCCCCATAGCCTCGCAAGAACTAGCACCCGTAGGTATGTATGGCTACTCCTGGACAAAGAGCTGGTGTTGCTTTGATCCACCTTTCTACAGAGTACAATGGGAGCACACAAAGGCAAGCGTTTGTGTTGGTTACAGAGTTTTCTGTTTCGCTGAGCAACTGCCAGCGTTTCACGTTTGCCTTTGCAAGACACATTTGACCTTCCTGCTGCCTACAAAAGCATTTGTTATCTCAGTGTCCTGTGGAGGAACATCCGGAAAAGGAAGGGGAGGAGAAATGCAACATCTGACACTGGAGGAGAAACTTCCAGAGGACACTGTTTATTTGTGCAAAAGCACACTAGCTAATAATGAAGCTGCTGCTTAGAGATAGGTGTATTTGAAAATTTTTTAACAGACTGTATCTAAATACAGCGGAGAGTGTCTTTGTGAAGATTTGGAATAGAATAGCTTGGGAATGGAAGGAGAAGATAAGATATGCACATATACCTGCCAGCAGATACAAAGTTTTAGCCAGGGAGTAGTTCAGCCTTTGTCTGTTTTTCACTTAAGTTATTTCTTATTTCTGTGTATTAATCATAAATGCTCACRCAAATAACACTCTCAGTATTATAACCTAGAACCTAAACCTTTCTTCATATTTCAGGCAATGAACCTAAAATACAGCTATGGCTTATCTTTGTAAAATGCATTTTGAGATGAATTTGGAAAACCCCCATAGAAAACATGCAATGATTTTCAAGTTTAGGACACAAGGATTGTTTTGAAACTTGAATTTTTACTCTATTTAGCTACATCTTCTTCTTCCTCTCATTACAAGACAAACACTTGCTTGTGACAAGTTGTCATTGGACAAAGGACACCAGTAGGTTCAAAGGCACTACAAAATGTGAGCTCTTCCCAAATCTAAGCTACTTAAAGACACTTTAATATGTTAAAAATGGATGAATAACTTTTGCCACAACCTCTCTAAAGTAATATTACGAGTATTAAGAAACTGATCCATACTAATTACATCACAAGACTTTTTTTATTACTAGTAAATGCCTTATAACCAAAGTTCAACACGAAGTTGGATGCATCCAATTCTCCTGCTACAAAATGCAACTTTGTCACATAATGGTTCAGAAACTTATTATTCTTCGTTTTTAAACTGCTTTTCTTCAACTAAATACTTCCTCCACTCCAAAATTATAAACCCTATTTAAGAACAATTTCTGTGTAAGCATCAAGGAGGCCCTAAAAACAGTTACGCTTCCTAACATTTTCACATATTTCTATCTTATATGCAGTCAGGCTGAAAAATCTCCTCTTTCCAATTTGTTCAAAATATATTTGACATCACTTGTTCACATAGTAACAGAAAAAACAACTTTACAAGGTGTTACATTAAAAAGAAGAAGTGTTCAGAACCCACAGAAGTCTGTTCCAGCCCCAAAAGGGATCTTCTGTGACCAAAGCCATTGACTCATTACATGCTTTCTCATTTCCTTGCAACAGGAACTTCTTCACCTGTTCACCATCATTGGCAATGCAAAACTACAGTTAGCAAACCCTGAACGCATGGCTCTGGACTGCAATGTCTCTCAGACGTATTGGTTTAAATAACCTTAAAATATGATATCCATCTTCAGAGCTAGAGCAGTACTCAGCCTTATTTTTGGTGCGACTGCATGCACAGTTGTGCCCCACCACTAAAAGAGCAGAGCAGACATCAGGAAAGATTGTTGGAATACCATAACGAGTTTGGCAACCAAATGCTCTGCATCACCGAACCACAGCTCTGCATGCAGGCATACGCAAAGCCACCTGTGGAGAAAAGTGTGCTTGCATTGCCTACCAGTATGTAATCTGAGGTAAACTCCACCATATCATTTTCCTAGAACAGGCGTGTCCGCTGCTCCTTCCACAGAAATTAACTCCAGAACACACCATACTAGCTCTTTAACACCATGAGTCAAAGAAAAGGTTAACTACTGTGCAAATCATGTAACTGAGAGAGCATAAACCAGTTGAAAACATGAATGGTTTGGAGCAATGTAATTGTTAGCCTGCAGTTGCTATTTTTATTGTTTATAGGCATCCTCCTATAAACAAGTTCTTCCTGTAAGACTACAAATAAAACCCGTAGGCGTAAGTCAAAATGAATAGAATTAAAAAATAAAAATAAAAAAATGAGGATCACTTTGTATGATGAATTCGTAGCTCAGGGCCAACCACCAGTCACACACACTTGGCAATAGCTCTGGGCTGCTCTGTTTTTGTTTTAAGTCAATAGTCTGTGTTCAAATCATTCTTGATAAACGAGCTCAGCTCACTCTGTGCAGGCAATTTTGCGGAAGCCTGTTCTTGTCATATGAAAAGGAACCACTGCCAGCAATCACAGCAAGAGCAAAAGGTAATTTTAAATACTTCTTTATTGTCTTCTTATTCTGGACCTCATACACTCACAGAGTCCTGACTGCTTCTAGACATCTCAAGATAAAAATTGCTATTGCAATTCTTTCAAGCAACAAGCTCCAACTCAAACTGAAAATTATTCATGTAATAAATCAGAACACCAAACATGTACAGCCAGATTTTATTTACATCCTGAAATCACTTTGCATTTTCCCATGTGCTGTCACTAAGAGACATCTGTTTCATATAAAATCTTGGGCTCACGGTCTTGAGAGCTTGACAGAAGTTTGCTTGTCCTACACAGGACCAGCAACCAGCAGAGCAGCTTCACTTGTTGAAGCTTCTATGGAGGTTGAAGTCATTTAAGGATAATCAAAACTTACATTGTAGGATAATCTCATTTGCATATTTTTAGAAACAAGAATGTTTTCACCAGCTTTTATAAATAAACAGTATAAAGCAGCTGTAGTTATGTTAAAAGTGTTTTCCTTGATACAGTACTTACTTTTTAGCTGGACTAAAGTATCAGTATTTATAGTAATTTCAACTACCTGTTTTCTAAAGGCTCTTCTACATTTTTTGAGCCTTTTTGTTTCCATAGATTTCCAAGTACAATCCCTATGAAGAGCAGAACTCCTACAGTACGATTTGAAGCAAATTTCTTCCAACAGTCTTCAGGTTTGTCTATGTCCAAAGTGTAAATCTGCAAAAGCACAGTATAACATTCTAGCATTATTATTCTACAGACTCATAAATATTTGACACATCACAAAAAGACACAAAAAGGTCTGTAACTTCAAACACTGAACCTCAAATTCTAAAGTCTACCCTTACCTCCACAAGAAACAGGAATACTCTGTGATTACAAAGGATTTTTTGCATAACTGGCATCTATGTTTACTTGGCAGATTTATTCAACATATAGCAGAAAAGTCAAGGATCACACATGAACACGATTCCCAGACCCTCTCAATGAAGGACCATATAAACAGCCTGGATACTGGTGTGTCTGGTTTGATATTTAAAAATGTAAAAATACCTGGGCATGTAAATAAGTCTTTTTGAGATTTTCCTCAGTAGGTAGCCACCAGTTCTTCAATGGGAACTTTAAATAAAAATAAAACCCCCAAAACCTGCCTGCACGTTTAAATCTCTGCTGCAAGGTGTTGCTCCGTGTTTCAGTAGAGACAAGGCACTGGAGAGCCAGCAGTGAACCAGGCTGACTGGAATGCACAGGAATGTGCCCGGCCCTTCTTAGTAACACAGGGCTGGTATAGTCCAGTCGCTCTTAGCCATGTCCGTTCAACTCTCTTGCAAAAAAGAACCAGGACACCTGCAACAACAGCTAGAAGCAAGGCTTGCCCAGCTTGGCAGCTGTCTGCTGTGAGTCACAACTAAAGGTGAAAAAAGCCACACAGTGCAGCAAGAGGAAAGTTACTGAAAAATATTTCTGGAAACAAAAGTTGGTACAAAAGTCTTAAGAAGGATGACAAGAGCAAATGTTAAGCAAAACAARTGAAAGGATTAAGAGACAAATACCCCCCAAAACCTCAAACCTTGCAATTCAGCCTCTGAAGAAGTCATAACAGAATGTATCTGACTAAAAGAAGTGAAACCTTCCCTGTTCCTCTGCCATCTGTGGTTGTACAGAGGCGACAGGGCTGGGTTCTGATCAAATAATCTGAAACGTCCAGACATGGCTTCTAAGACATGATGTTATCCACACCCTTGAAAACCGGTCAGCCCCTCAAGCACAAGGAACTGAAAACACTGAATTGACAAATAAAACGCAACAGCAGCCAAGCCACGAGATATACCTTCAGAAATGCAAAGCAAATAAAAGATGTTATTTTTCTATCTGTGAACTTCTTGAGTGAGATAGAAATTTGACATCTTCATGACCCGACTTCTTCTGTCTCAGGCACAAATTC
Source organism: Phoebastria nigripes (assembly GCA_035582835.1). Lineage (NCBI taxonomy): Eukaryota > Metazoa > Chordata > Aves > Procellariiformes > Diomedeidae > Phoebastria > Phoebastria nigripes. Next base: position 31,726 of record JAYKAV010003469.1, on the reverse strand, counting down.
AATGAATTAAGGAAAACCTACCCCTCATGCGGCTTACTCAGCTTTCTAAACTCAGTTAGTTAAGCACACATTCAGATATCTTGAACAAGAAGATAAGCATGAAAATGTTTAGGCAGAACTAATATTAAAATAATCACTCAAAAAGAAGCTACTCTGTGGTACACAGAACAATGCTGCTCTCGTGACTTTGGCAATCTACACAATTGTGCACACTTCACCACTTAGATTCAATAGGTCTGCATTCTCACTTATAAAAACCCTCCCTGCAGGAAAGTAATTTCCATTTGTGCCAAAACTACAATGTAAGGCCTCTCTGACAATCCAAACTGTAAATGATTATGCAGCGGAACGTAGTATTCTTACCCTCATAGACTTCCAAGCACAACTGCTATGAAAAGCAGTGGCTGACAAGTACCAGACTACATCATCACATGAATTCTCTTACTCAGAGGTATGCTTAATATCCATCACCCGCATGAGCTCCCCCCATTAAACAWAAGTCTAATGTGCTTTAAAAAGTTTCATGTTAACCACAGACTTAACTTCTCAGACTGTCGATGGTTTTACTACTTGCAATGCACAAACCTCTTTGTTATCACTCACCTATCAAGACCAGCAATTAATTTTCATATAGACTGACCTGTCACTGCAAGACTGGGCAACACAGTTGTTAGGATTCAGAAAGAACAGGGTAACAAGATCCTATCTGCTTCCTTTACTGACAAAGCTAATTTCTTTCTTTCCGTTATTCATAAAAATTTCTAAACTAATACAACTACAAGACTGAACTGGATTGTTCTCTGCTATAAAAAGAACTGTGAATTAGAACTGTCAATTACCATAAAATTATTTAGATGTAAAATTAACCATCTCTAAGACAGAACATGCAACATTCATTTTCATATAGCTACTGTACAGCATGTTATAAAAAAAAAAAGCCTGCATATGTCCTTGATACCGTAGACCATATAACCTTTTAAAGTGAACGATCATAATATACATCAATTGCAGTCTCAGATCATATGCGCCAGACATAGCAAGAGCTGTATCAGAACAGTAAAAACTGCACAATTGTCCTAGTTTCGGCTGGGGTGGAATTTTCTTCCTAGTAGCTGGTATAGTGCTATGTTTTGGATTTAGTATGAGAAGAATGTTGATAACACACTGATGTTTTAGCTGTTACTAAGTAGTGTTTACACTAGTCAAGGACTTTTCAGCTTCCCATGCTCTGCCAGGTGCACAAGAAGCTGGGAGGGAGCACAGCCGGGACAGCTAACTCAACTGGCCAACGGGGTATTCCACACTATATGATGTCATGCTCAGTATATAAAGCTGGGGGAAGAAGAAGGAAGGGGGGACGTTTGGAGTTATGGCGTTTGCCTTCCCAAGTAACCGTTACGCGTGATGGAGCCCTGCTTTCCTGAACACCTGACCGCCGATGGGAAGTAGCGAATGAATTCCTTGTTTTGCTTTGCTTGCGTGTGTGGCTTTTGCTTTGCCTATTAAACTGTCTTTATCTCAACCCAGGAGTTTTCTCAGTTTTACCCTTCCAATTCTCTCCCCCATCCCACTGCGGGGGAGTGAGCGAGCGGCTGTGTGGGGCTTAGTTGCTGGCTGGGGTTAAACCACGACAACAATCTTGCAGGATATTGAGGTGGATCTAGCTGCAGCTGCTACTGAAGTGAGAAGAAAACCATTTCCTTGAGATCACAGCTTAACATGAGGCAGTTGTTCTGGTTAGGAACAGATTGAAAACCAGTGCTCTACAGTCTGTGGACCACTGGAGGTCTCTTCAAACAAAAGGTCTGCAAAAGGTACTTATGAGAAGCAAGCTTATTGTCAGAAGACTTCAGTTCTCTTTACAGGAATTGTTTTTTTTAGGTAGTTGGCGAATTGATGGGGGTTGAAAAGCACTCTAATTTCTTATCGAGAACTTCCAAATGGAAAAAGTATAAATAAATCCATCAAACCTGGTGCGCTAGGTGAGCCCCTATGGCAGCCACAGCTGAGTAATACGGGAATGTCTGGTTACAATTCATTCCTGCCATGCACAAACTCAGGAGCATTGCAAGGCTGAAGCCACTGAGCCACTGCTTCGTATCCTCCTTGAACTGTAATGCTGTTGACTTCACACCGATAATGATGTCGTCCCTCTTATCCTAGAATGAAAGGATGAATTGGCAAAAAAATCCAACTGCCACTTCATAAGGAAAATAGAAAGGGGGGCCTTGCTTAATTGTCCAACACTTCTTATGAGGAACCCGATTTAAGTGCATTTGTAGGTCCCTACATTAAAATTTAAATTAGAAGGTTGGTCCTTAGAGCTGCTTTAGCAGCCAAGAGCTAATACCAACGTCAAAGTTATTTACACAATGCAAATGCATGAGCACACAAAGTGCATTATACTTCCAGCTTTCTACCTGATATGTAAAACATTTCCAAACAGCAATAAAAGGTCCAAGGGCTGGGGTTTCTTTGGTGCTGTTTTAGCTCAGCTGAGGGTGAAGAACTGCAACAGGTTAGTATTGCTGTTTGACAACAAAGTTGTAAATTAAACACACAAACATACACAGATATCTAAAATTTCCCACTGTTACTCTACCTGATGTGCATAAATGGTATCGTATACCAGCGTCCACATTACTCCAGCTAAGTACAAGGGCAAACACACAGACCACTCACATGACCCTTTGATGGCAGACCAGCCAAGAAGGGCTCCCCAATTAAACGTAAGTCCTAAAAACATAAAGAGAGTAAAAAAAAAGAAAAAAAAGTTACAAGATTGCCAGGAGCAATCTAAATTACATGTATAGAATTAAATATTGTTTGTTCAAGTGTATATCATATCATCAGCTTTTTGTACAATACTATCTCTAGTAGTTAGGCATCTCTCTTTTTCTACCACTTCTTTTCAGTCAGGTAATAAATACAAGTAATTTGACATTAAATACTCTGGACATACAAGGAGAAATACGTATAGCCACGCATTTTTCCCCAGTTTAAATTTGACTTCATTAGTATAGGGAAACATTTGCACAGAACTATTCTAGTGTACTCAAACAACAGGTCTAAAGTTAAAACACTTAGATGTCAGTATAATAAAAGATGTCAGCATAACTGACTGCAAAAGAGTGCACAGCAGCCAACTATGGTACTTCAAGGCTGAAAATGACAATTTTGGTTGAAAAAGCTGAAGGCAGCTGGAATGTGAAGGCCAAGATACAAAGATATGTTTTAGTAGCTCAGCCTGAAATACAAGCACCATCAGTTTCTGCACAGGAGTTATTTTAGAGGCTGAAGACTGAAATGCAGGACAAATGCATGTTTAAGAAAGGTTTTGAGACAACCCCGAAACTAAAGCTGATTCTCAAATGACAAATATTTATTTTCTCCCTCCCTTTCTCTCTTCCCTCACTCCATCAAAACAAGGAACTGATTTTTAACAAAAAAACACCCCAAACCCAAACATCAACTCTTGTACGTGTTATAAATTGTTTAAGAAACTTCTGGCACAACAGAACTTTGTCTATAAGGTATTTTGATTTTAATATAAAGTTATAAAAAATCAGACTGCTGAAGTTCAATTACTAATTTGTAAAACACCCCAAAACCTACATCTGAAGAAAAAAATAGTAAAAATATTTCCAGCTTACCCAAAATTAACTGTGGCCAATACGTTATTCTCTTCATCAGAGGGTAGGTGATCACAAGAGACAAAGAGGCTGCTCCCAGAACTATACTGTAAAAAGTACCAAGAGGTTTATTGTTTGCCAGTATAAAGATCACAAGATATAGTGCAGCATTACATTATGTACAGGAGCTGTACATAGTACTGAACTAACTCTTTTACTTTCGTATACAATTCCACAACTAATAACCTCCTCCCTCTGCCCCCAACACCTTTTCTGCTGAAAATCTCTGTGCTTAACTCTGGACCCAGAATCAAATTTTAAAAACCGAAGGATAACTTATACGTCACCTATAGTAATTCAGACACAGAAGCACACAAAGCGCCAAGCTAAGCTGTCCCCCAAGAAAAACGAAGGACTGAAAAGTGGAGATATCTCCAGCTGCCAGGGGCCTACTTGCTGTCCTCACAACCTAAAAATGGAAAGAATAATGTTAATACCAAATCCAACATAACACATTCCAACATATCTTAAAAGTCACACCATTGGCATACAAGTGGAAAAATAAACAGAAACAGATCACAGAATGTATGAGACGGGGTTCCTTCAATGATACAAACCTAGCATATCATCATGGACATGAGCTGTATTTCTAAGCAGCAGCGCTTATAATGGAAGCATGCAGGCTTTAAAAACTAGAGCAGAAATAAAGTGCCGCTTGTGTGCAATGAGGCTGATTAGAAACACTGTAGACATCTTGTATATGAACTTTATTACCTTAGGAAAACAAAAATCAGACTTAAAAAGTTGTACGCTAACTATCCAAATTTCGAGCAGCACTTCTGTGCCTAAACGCTTTAAAGTGATTACCACGTGAAATATTGTAAAGATGCAGGGCTCCTCTAGCACACATAACCATTGTTAATGACAGTGAAAGGACAATTAATTTAATCCTAGTTGGGATAAAATGGAGTTTAGAAACTCTGTTTGGAACAAGAAATCATAAAAGGCAAACTGAAGGAAGAAACAAATATCAGAAAAAAAGTAAACTGAAATGTATGGTGAGTTACTTGCCAAAGGTGACCATTGCCAAAAAAAACCCCAACCAAACAAAAAAAGACAAAAAAGTTTTGCATGTTGATGAAAATGGTGTAAAGTCTATTCAAAGAGGTTCGAAAGCCAACTTTTTACAGAATACTATGTATGTATAAAGTGTTCTGCACATGCTTTAATAATGTGAATTTAAATAAACTCTTTTAGTTCGTTCTCCCCCCCGCAATCAGGTTATATTAAATGTCAAATACTGCTTTTGCAGTTTAGACATGCACTTAACATATTTGTGACCAATTCCACTGCACATCATAACCAAACATGGGATGTTTCATTTAAAGAAAAGAAAAGAAAACATTTACCAAATAATCAGTAACATAAAATCTAAAACCCCAAACCACCATCACCAACACAAGTCAACATTGTGCTATTGACCCAGCCTCTATTGTTTTGAAGATATTCTTTTAATGTATGTAAGAAAGAGCTGCAATGGGAATTTTTAAAACTTTACATCTAACCACATCACCACATCACATTAATGCATAAATGGATTCATTATATTGAAAATTCCACCTTACTAATCACACACCCCACCCTGTCAAATATTTTTAGCATATGTAGTTGCTAATAACCTCCGAACCCTAAACCATCCAAAGCTGCCACAAAACTTGTACTGATTCATTGCCTTCCCAACAGCACAAATACAACAGTGCTGTAAGAATAACTTCGCATATCGGATTGGCTTATTATCCTGTCACTTGCCAGCACCAAAACCCAAAACCAGAGGAACAACATAGGAACAGAAGACAGGATAAGCAAACTGTGATGCATCACCAGGATACTCCCCTCCAAGCCTGCACCTGTGCACATTTCAACATCTGACACTGGGCACTGCCTTTTGCTTATTTCCCTCTTCTGAACAACAGGGAGATGAAAAATACAACATAATAGAAGAGGATTAGCTCAGGGTTGGGCGTGATACTCTTAACAGCCATTCTCATGAAGAAATTAACAATACTCAAGGAAACCCTGCTCCTGAAAATTTAAAAAAAAAGAAGAAAGTAGTTCTTGGGTAGATCGTAACTAGAAGTGTAGCAAAAAAGTGTTATTTATTTTGTTCTGTCAAGCAAAAAAAGTTGAAAAATAAACTTGTTCAAGTACTACGTACAGCTGACAACAACATATATTTTATCTTACACAGACATAAGTAGTCTGGAAGACTTATTACAGTCCTAGACAGAGAAATGTTATACAAAATAAAATTATTTCTACTATTCTAGGACGAAGCGTAGACAAATTAATTGCACACATCTCAGATAGAAACACGGAGGAACTTCTGAACATGGAGCCCTATGCCTGCACTCAGCAAGGAATCACTGGTGATGCTGGAGAAGAGCAGACATGTACTTGGTTAATAAACCAGCAATTCACTTCCCTAGGTCTTTGCAAGCCCACGGGGGTTTCTCCACCTTTTTGTCATAGTCGCGATCCCACATGTCATTGATCGTGCAGCCGGCTCCTCGCATGAGCACTGCTCCGACGCCGAACAGGGACAGCATGTGCCAGTTCGGGAGGCAGCCCGGCTCGGCCGCCAAGCCGATGCTCCACGTGCACGGCAGGTACAGCAGCCACGTCCCTGAGGGAAGACAAAATCCGCGGGTGGGGTAAGGGGGGAAACGAGGAGCCGGGGGCCGCGCGGCAGGACGGCAGCTCGCTGCCGGGTAACGGCATTGCCCAGCAGACACGCGCTTATTTGGCAAAACTCTCTGCCCGGAAGAGAGCGCGTGTGGCCGGGGGGGGGGGGGGGGGGGGGGGGGGGGGCGGTGCTACGGCCACCGGCACTGGACCCTCACCCTCCCCGCAAGACCGCCGCTCCCCGGCCGCCCATTGGGGCCGGCATCAGCAGCGGCCCCCGGCCCGCAGCGACCGCCGCAGACCCACGCGTCGCCATGGCTGCCCCGTCGCTATGGTTACCGCGTCACCATGGCTACGGCGCCGCCCCGCCCCGCTCACCGGCGGGTTGGTGCAGCCGCATGAGGCGCAGGTAGGGCCGCAGCGGGCCCGGCGCGGCGCGCACCACCTCGGCCGCCGAAAAGCTGAGCGGCCGCGGGGGTCCTGGCGGCGCGGAGGGGCGGCGCAGCAGCGGGACGGCGGCGGCGAGGGGCAGGCGGGCGGCGCGGAGGCCGGGCGCGCCCCGACCGAGCCGCACCAGGAGGGCCGCCATCTTGCCGCCGCGCTTCCGGCGTGGCGGTGTCACGCGGCACCGCGCATGCGCAGCGCCCCCCCGTCCTCCCCGTCCGAGGGAGCAGGGCCGGGACAGGGACCGGGAGTCCCCGCCTCCGGGTTTCCGGGGCGGGCGTCGCCGCTCCTCGCTCGGCTGGCGTGCCGCCTGGTGCCTCACTCCCGGGAATCGAAACTGCGGGTCAGGCCGGGCGGAGCCCGCCCCGGCGGCGCTGGAGCAGTCGTTTCCCCGTAGGCCGCGGGGCCCGGCAGGTATCAGCAGGAGTCGGTCTGCCGTGGTCCTGGCACAGGTACGGAGGACGGCAGCCAAGTCTCCTGGCAGGGGATGTGAGGGAGGCTGGAGCTTCGCCTGCCGTCGGCTTCGAGCAGTGAATGCTGACAGAACACCCTAGGGGCACCGATGGCAAAACAATAGGATGCACAGATTTAATAACTTCTGTAATCTTTAGTTACTGTACCTCAGCACCTCACTAAAAGTATGTGTGCTGTTTTTACTACTAAATTTTTTCAGTCTTCCATGCTATTTGTTGAAATCCCATAGGTGACTGTGTATTATCAAACATATCATCAAGACATATGTGTTCATGCATCAGCATATGTCTCATCTCCCAAACCTTTCCAGTCTGTAGTTAATAAAAATTTCTGATTTCATCTATGGCCTTTGGATCTCTGTCCTCTTTCGCTCAGTCTTCCCACCATCTTACGTAAGTTATTGGATAAACTGGGGAGGGAGGGGAGCTTTGGACAGAACCATAAAAACTTTTTCTTGTATGGCATGGTTTCAGTGATAAAATGTCCCCAGATTTGCTGCTGAAAGATTTCTTGGAGAATTCAGGGTGTGTGTAGTGTATAACTTCTGTGTCATTCCACACCTCCTTCAGCGTGAACGACTGACACACTGACAAAAACCAAGGAAAACCATTTTGAACTTTAATTTCCAAAAATGTTGACTACCAGGAGGAAGTAAAAAACCAATGTGATAGAGAAGTGACTTTCACATTTTTCCATTTGCTGTTTTAATGAGCAGTACTCCACAACAGTAAAATGATTTGCACAGGACCATAAAAGAAACAGTTGCTCAACTCTGATGAAGCGTAACTAATTTTTTTTTTTGTGACCCCGGCTGTTTCATGCTGACAAGGTCTGTCATCGTGGGCTTTATTCAGGTACGGACAAGTGCCTGAGGCGTGTTTGAACAGTGCATCCTGGAGGGCAGCGAGCAAGTCCTGGCAACGCGCGCCCACAGTCTTTCTGCTTGCTGTGTCCATAGGAACTCCAATACTCCAATTTTCACCAGGTGGGTGGTCCTGTGCAGGCACTGTGGGTGGTTTTTTTTTTAATGTGTGATGTGGTGAGCAAACCCTGGACCGTCTGCAGACAATTTTTAAGGAGCTGATGAAAGTAAGGCGGAAGAGCAAACTTACTGTCACTAGATTTATATTCATTGTGAGGTGGCCTGGCCCCTCACTGAAAAAAAAATCTAGGGAATAGCACATTTCAGACTTTGAAAAATCACCAAAAGCTGTTAAGGCCCTACTGTCTTGTTTGACTCAAATCTGAGTTGATGGTCAAATTGCCCCTGATTCTAAGGAGATTATCAGTTTCCTTATTTTCACATACATTAAATGATACAAAGGTCTCATGATGCAACTTACTCCACCTTGCAGGAACTGATTTACAGTAAATCTAAGGTGAGTAATCCAAGCTCCRGAGTCAAAAATGCAAAAGTTAATTGGAACATGTGCGAGATACAGTCATTGTTCCTGGTCTCAGGTAAGCGTGTGTATATATATATATTTTGACATTCAAGGTCAAAACCCCAAGGTTTACAACATTCACAGAAGAAAAAAAGCCCTTGAGATAAGGTGCCTGTGCGGCAGACGTTGCTGCTGCAGACGGGTCCTGCAAGGGCAATGTTCGCCTCTGGTTCTGGCTGTACCTGCCTTGGTGTGCTGGGATCCAGCGTCTCATTTCCTATGCTCCTCTCCCACCTGCTTTGTTTGTACAGAGCTAACAGTAGCTATCAGCTTAATATACAACACTTTGTAAAGAGCAGTCATCTGGGGGTGTGTAGAGCTTTTTAAGTTGAAAGCAGTTATGTAAGCTGTAAATCATACCTCTCGCCACCCCGTCATGTGAAGAACCAGGCCGTGTGCTCAGAGAAGGAAACGTGGCTGGGAGGTGAAGCCAGAGCAGCTGTCATTTGCACACCCAGACATCCCTGTACCCCTCCTAGTAGTTCCTGCGACCATCAGCCCGTGTATATTATCTGAGTCAGACAGTGGGGTGGAGGGCTTCTGAACTGGTGGTCAACTACAACTGAAACACACCAACCTGGATATGATTTCTTTCATTTTTATTTACTTGGGTACTCTTGCTGGGAATCATACAAAGCACAGATGATGTATAACCAAAAGAAATGTAGAGAATTTCGTGGTATCAGTATGCCAAAAAGGAGCCTTAAAAAAAAGGAAGATTGCCAAAAGCCAGTATAAATCACTTTAATTAAAATCTTCAAATATAAAAGTCACAAGCATTGGAATAAACAAAACTGTTAGAAAAGTTCTAAAAAGAAGCTACCAGGCAAACAGTAACTTTGATGTCTTAGTTGTAACATATAATAATAATAATAATAATATATTATTAACTTTATGTTGACTGTATGTAAGACTTTCCACTCCATTTTACACTCTCTTTACTTCTTTTACTGAACTTGGACAATGTAAACATACTTAGCCTTCCTTATTCTCATTTCTGATCTATATTACTGCCTGATACATAACCCTTCGCAGAACGCATCTGTGCTGTGGATGCAAACACTCCTTTGACATACTGAACTTAAACATAACCTTTTTATTGTGCAATTTTTCATCACAGCTTCAAAAGTACTTAAAGTCTTTAAAGTCTTCTCATTAAAAAATATCCCCTCCCCACCCCGCCCTGCGTTGAAACCCCATGTAGCTGGTAGCATCCTTTTAAAGCTTAAAAAGGGAAGTACAGTGGTGTGGTGTTGTTTTCCCCTGCTGTGCTCAAAATATCGTAAGGCGTTGACAGTGGTATGGATTATATATCTTCAAGAAAAGTAGATGCAAATAAACATGTGCGGGAGACCACAGGTATTCTCCGAGGCGTTTTGCTACCCTGCAGACCTGCAGCCCGCGTGCCAGAGGAAAGTGGCCGGCAGCACACCGAACCGCAACAGGGTGCACACGGGGAAGGCACGGCCGGGGAGAAAAGCCACCGCCAACACAGATTTCTGGCCAAAATGGCTATTTCCCCAGCGGGAGGGATGTTAGCCTGGCCAGCCAGGTTTGTCCCCAGGATGCTCTAAGGCCACTGAAGTCCTTCTGACGGTCAAGGGGTGCGTGGTTTGCTCAGTCTCTTTACTCTCCCGTTTCCTCGAGAACAGAAGAGACCTGAGCAAGTTAGGGAGCGTAAAGCAGAGCTTCACCTGCAGTAGGTTTAGGGAAGCCCTTTCCAGCTGAACCACCTGCAGGGTGGTGAAGGTTGAGGAGTCATGAGCCCTCGCCATGCAGCCCACTGACCACAGAAGGTTTGCCGCGGTGCTGGTGGGCTCCTCTCCTTTCCTCCTGGGGATGAAGTGTGTGAGGGTAGAGGTAGACCACCCTGCAGGAACAGCCTGCATTTCATGTGTCAAAAACTCGCCTTTGGAAAGCACGTGGCCACAGCTCCATCTTGTGACTGAACTCTCCTAGCTTGGGAAAAACATGCTGTGCTACCCCAAATCCCATGGAGGACCTGGTTTCTCGGCAAGGTGTTTTCCCCTGCAGGCACCCCGACCTTGGTTTGCTTTGCGTGTCCCTTCTTTCCACCCCGAGATGCCCTCAGCAACCACAACCCCTCCTCGGGCTTCCCCACATGGTGCAGGCAAAGTCACAGCTGTACAGCTAAAATAAAAATCCTGCTCATCCTTTCTGAAGGCAAGCTTTTGAAGGAACTGCTTTAAGAGCTGTGCTTGCAGAAATGAGAGGGAGAGGGGCGGTTGCAGTTCCCAGCTGGCAGAGCCCCAAGCGCAGCTCCACGCGTGGCGTGAAGAAGGGCCCCACACTTGAGTGCAGTGACCCAGGCTGGACTGAGAGCAAAACCAGCCCCTGCCTGGGCTTGCTCTACCTGGATAATTCTCCTGGGAGCTTAAGGAGCATCTTTCACGTACAAACTACCCAGCATGTCTTCCCCAGCCCACAGATCGTACCAGTGCTGCCACATTTGTATCCCTTGCCACAATTAAATCTCATAGTAGAAACATGAATTTCTAGGATTAAACTTCCCTACTACCCAAGTGCTTTACATTTATCCTGTGCGCGTGTATTAACCATTTAAATGCAAGCAATAGCTTTGGCGTTTTTGATAACATAAAAGCTGTAAGAGAAGGCTGGAAGGCCAAGTACGCTACCGGGAACAAGGGGTTTTTCGATAAGCTCTGGCAGCGTTTTGTCATCCACCATCCGTAGCACATGGCCGTTCAGCTCAATAGACCTGGAGAGGGACAGAGAGACTGTTTGGGCAGCTGTGCTCTGTTTGCCATCGAGCACAAACAGCTCTGGACCTGAGTGTAAACATAAACTCAGCCCAAAGCCAAACTAAACTTCCCTTGAGGGTTTATGTGTGCACACACACAGAGCATCTGCTGCACTCCCTGTGCAAGGACTCCTTTAGAGTCATAGCACAAGCAAGTTGAAAAGTACCTGTTTCTTACTCTTCTAGTGAGGTTAACAGCAGAACAGGCTTTGAAAAGTAAAAATTTTAATTGGTTTTTCTCCTGCAAATACTAAGATATCTTCTACGCTCACAGAGCAGATCCTTCCCGTGCTGATGCATTAGCGCTAACAACAAAAGAAACCATACAAAGCCTGAACACATTGCTATAAATCAGGAGCCAGCACTTGGGAAAGCAATATACCTGTGCTTGTGCAAAAGAAAAAGGACTTTAGCAGCTGGTCCAGAGCCCTGAAGCCTGCTAGGAAAAAGCTTCCTGATTAACATCAAACAAGTGTCCTCGTACCTTAGCAAGCTTTCAGCAGCCTGATTTTAGGAGACCTGATTTAACAGAAGTCAGACCTTACTGAAAAAAAAACCCAGATGACTGAATTGTAACCTCTTCCCACTCCCCCCACCTTGCAAACTGAACAAGGTGAGGTTTTAGAGGCCATCTAACTCTACTCATAAACCTTTCCACAGAGACAGGAGGAATTGCACGCTTACCTGGAAAGTATATTCTCTTTGCCATGAGGCAGTAAGAGGTACTGATCCACGTGCTTGCTCGATAAGTAATTCGGTAGCTGCAAATGTTGGGTAACGTTGTAGAGGTTTAAGGCAAACAGCGTCACGTCCCCTTCTCTGTACTTTGGGCTGCAAGGCAAGAGAAGATGATGGTGGGGATCAGGAGAGAAAGAGGTTTCACAGAAATAATGTACATCCTTGTGCTGTCCCAAATTCTTTTGTTGGCCTGGGAATGGCTGTGGGCTCAGTGTCTGGGATATTTTGCCCTTTCTGGAGGCTTACTGGAGGGCGTTCGTGCAGTGGAGGTAGATGCGGAGCTTCCTCTCGTCGGCTCCTGCCAGGCTGACCTGCAGCACCTTGGTACCCACCAGCTTCTTGTAGAGCAGCGAGAGCCAGTAGTCCTGGGAGGTACAAAAGCACATGTAAGCACTTGTGTACATGCCAGGTACTCCACATGGTGCTTAACGTAATGTTCATTTTGCTGGTAATTTCAGGGGGTTTTCCCCATAATTTTTTGCTTTACCAAGTTTTTCACCATATCTATTTAAATTCACACAAACAGCATAGCTAAAGAGAAAACCCTGCCTCCAAGCTGCAGAGCAGCTGTGTTTACAAGGTACCTTAGAGTCATTTTCCCCTCATATGCAAATCTCGGAGCTCTTTCTGTCGGGGAGAGACTGTTTGCATTTTGGAAACGCCCTTCTGCAGGGTACAGAGCACCACAGGGCTGAACCCGCGGGGGAGCTGCCCTTCCTGCAGGAAAGCCTGTGCCCAATCCACAGGTGCAACGCCGGGAAGAAGCCCTCGACAACTTTTATGCCTTTCACTAACATCGTGCTTTTGAACAGGTCTCAGGATTAATTTCTGAACGCCAGTCAAGAGTAAATCCTCAGACACGCCAGGACGATGCCCGAGAGCAGGGTGATGCCCAGTGCAGACTCATTTTTCCAGGTCTGCTTTTTCATGCATCTTGACTGCTACTTTTCCGCTATGAAGTCCATGACTGTACCAAAGGGAGCATGTGGTCTGTGCAGATGTGTTTTGGGACTAGGAGGCCGCAGGCAGGCTGCATTTTGCAGCATCACTTCTTTGAGCGCGGCCCCAGGGGAGGATGTGCTCCAGCTGGCAGGTTTCAGAGAGCTTCTCCCAGCTCATCTGTCTGTCTGTCTTTGAGGTTTTCCTAGAAGGAAAACTGTCCTGTTTCTCTCCTGACTCACCACGAGCCCAGGGAAGCAACTTTTCCTGTGGGCCTGCGTGCTCAGCCCCTCGGCAAGGAGGTGCAGCCTTCTGACACTGCTGTGCTTCTTCATTTCCACGCTAACTAAAACTGATGGACCTGGGTTTGGATTTCCCTGCCTCCAAAGCATTATTAGCTTGATTAGCAACTGTACTGCCTGTAGGTGAGGAACAAGGCACATCCTTTCAGTCCAAATTAAATCTATTTTAAATGAGGGAATAAAAAGTCCAAAGCAACAAGTCTGACAACGCAGCCCCTGGCATAGGGACCAGCTGAACAGGCAAGACAGAAAAACCCCGTATGCTGGGTTTCCTCTCAGATGGTCTCTATGAGCCTGTGAAAATCACAACTTGGAAGCAGAAAAATCAGAGAAAAGCTAAGAAGAAAGACGCTATCCTCTCACACCAAGGTAAGTGCTACTAGCACAAAGAAACATACTGTACATGCAAGAACAACATATAGTTCAAATAATGGTGTTTCATCACAGCAGAATGTTATTTCCTCATAAATCCAACTATACTAAATGCACGTTTTCATTTAATTATCCTTCAGCCACTACTGAAGGCTAAATATGCTCATGACCTAAGAAATGCTTGAGTCTTGACTTCATGTTGGTTTGGTTTTCACTTGGGATATAATTTATTACAATACCTCATATCACTTCTGTTTAAAATCTACTCATCACTCAGCTGAGGAGTACTCAAACCAAACAGTCCATTCAGAAAAGCCTTGTGAACTCCAGAAGTGTCTGCATACAAATCAGAGCATCATGTCCCAGAAATCAGTCTCTGCTGTGCTGAAGACTAGCTTCATCCCTGCAGTTGCAGTAAATATCTTGTATCTATAATATATAATCCTCAGGGTATTCAGCCCCCTGAGCTGGAAGATGGGGACAGCGAGCAGGATAAACCCCCCATAATCCAGGAGGAAAGCAGTGAACGACCTGCTACGCCACCTGGACGCTCACAAGTCTATGGGCCTGGATGGGATCCACCCGAGAGTGCTGAGGAAGCTGGCGGAGGAGCTTGCCAAGCCACTCTCCATCATTTATCAGCAGTCCTGGTTAATGGGGGAGGTCCCGGACTACTGGAGGCTTGCCAATTTGACGCCCATCTACAAGAAGGGCCGGAAGGAGGACCCGGGGAACTACAGGCCTGTCAGCCTGACCTCGGTGCCGGGGAAGGTTATGGAGCAGTTCATCTTGGGGGCGCTCGCAAGCCATGT